>CAUYRH010021340.1:0-62963 GCA_963574655.1 Perodicticus potto | reverse complement strand
TCTTTTGAATTACTGCTTGAAATTCTAATTCCATCTTTTCCTCCATTCCGCTGATCTTATTTGCAATCCAGATTCTGAATTCGATTTCAGACATCTCATCCATTTGCCTATGCAGGAGATCTTGTGCTGTGTCTGCCTTGTCGTTCCTTGGAGGAGTTGGTTTACTCTGATTATTCATATTGCCAGAGTTTTTCCATTGATTCCATCCAGTGATTGTTTTTCACCATTGTGTCTGGCTATCCTCAGAGTTGGGAAGGTGTCTCTCGAAGATTAGACTCTGGCAGGACCACTCTATTGTTGTTGGAACTTTGTAGTGAGTGACCCTGTGTAGCTCTTCTGAGACTGCCCCAGCCAGGGAGTTCTGGCTGCGGGAGCAGCCCTGGAGTGTGGCACCCCTGGATCCAGCAGCAGGGTGGGGGATGGTGCACACAGTTCTGGGAATGCCAGGTGTGGAGCCGTGTGATCACTGGGGAGTTCCTGGCTGAGGGTGGGTCTACAGAGGCCTGCAGTCACCAGCAGAGTTCCTGGCAGAGGGCTGGCTTGAGGAGGCCCTACAGGCTCAGGGCACTGGGGCACGTGGTTGCTAGGGGAGTTCCTGGCCAGGGGCAGGCTTGCAGGGGCCTGGCTGTTACCAGCGGGGTTCCTGGCAGAAGGCCAGACTGCAGGGCCCAGCAAGTGTGGGGCACAGATCTGCATGTTTGCCAGGGGAGTTCCTTGTCAGGGGCAGGCCTGCAGAGGTCCTGTGGGTGCCAGACACAGGCCTGCACCATCACCAGAGGAATCTCTGGCTGGGGGAGGGCTTGCAGGGGCTCGGTAATTGTTGGCAGAGTCCCTGATAGAAGGCAGGACTGCAGAGGCCCTTCAAGTGGTGGGCGCAGAGCCACGAGGTTGTCCAGAAAGTTTTTGGCTGGTGTTGGGCCTGCAGAGGGGCCTGGCGGTTGCCGGTGGAGTCCCTGGCAGAAGGCTGGCCTGAGGAGACCCTGTGGGTGCCAGGTGGAGGCCCGCACAGTCGCCGGGAGTGTCCCTGGCCATGGGCCTGGTGTTTGTGGGCGGAGTCCCTGGCAGAAGGCAGACCTACAAAAGCTCGGCAAGTGCGGGATGCAGGGCCAGGAGGTCTCTGGGGGAGTACCCGGCTAGGGGCAGGCCTGCAGAGGCCTGGTGGTAACTGGTGGAGTCCCTGGTAGAAGGCTGGCCTGCAGAGGCCCTGTGGGTGCCAGGCAGAGGCCCACACAGTCACTGGGACCCTCCCTGGCTGGGGCAGGCCTATGGGGCCTGGCGGTTGTGGGTGGAGTCCCTGGCAGAAGGCAGACCTGTGGAAGCCCTGCAGGTTTGGGGTGCGGGCCGCCAGGGGATTTCCTGGCCAGGGGTGGGCCTGCGGAGGCCTGGAAGTCCCCAGCAGAGTCTCTAGCAGACAGCAGGCCTGTGGAAGCCTGGCAAGCATGTGGCACAGGGGCAGTCGCCGGGGAAGTTCCTTGTCCAGGGTAGGTCTGCAGAAGCCTGGCAGTTGCAGGCAGAGTTTTGGCAGAAAGCAGCCCTGCAGAAGCCCTGCAGGGTCAGGCGGTGGGGGGGCCACATGGTCGCCAGGGGATTTACTGGCCAGGGGCTTTCCTGCAGGGGCCCTGCAGGTGCCAGGTGTTGCCAGGCGGAGGCCTGCGCAGTCACCAGGGGCGGACCTGCAGAGGCCTGGCAGTTGCAGGCAGAGTTCCTGGCAGAAGGCGGACCTACCGAAGCCCTGCAGGGTTGGGGCATAGGGCCGGTCGCCAGGGGATTTACTGGCCAGGGGCATACCTGTGCAGGCCCTGCGGGGGCCAGGCGGAGGCCCACGCAGATGCCGGGGGAGTTCCTGGCCGAGGGTGGACCTGCGGAGGCCTGGCAGAGTCTCTAGCAGACCGTGGACCTGCAGAATCCCGGCAAGCATGGGGTGGGGGGGGCAGGGCCAGGCAGTTGCTGGGGGAATTCCTGGTTGGGGGCCGGTCCTGCAGAGGCCTGGCAACTGCAGGTGCACCTGCAGGAGCCCTGCAGGCTCAGGGCTCAGGGCCGCACTGTCACCAGGGGATTTACTGGCCAGGGGCAGACCTGCGGAGGCCCGCACAGTCACAGGGGGAGTTCCTGGCGGCGGGTGGACCTGCGGAGGCCTGGTGGTTGCCATCAGAGTCTCTAGCAGATGGCAGGCCTGTGGAAGCCCGGCAAGCATAGGGTGCAGGGCCAGGCACTCACCAGCGGCTTCCCTGGCCGGAGGGAGGGAGGCTCGCTGCGGCCCCCCTGGAGTCTTTTTCCGGTGTGGCTGTTCCGGCAGGTGGGGGTGGGGGCGCTGCTTAGGGACCTCCTCCCTCAGTTTCAGTGGGAGTTAGGCTTCTGATTTGTCAGGTAAGGGGGAAAGGGAGTACTATAAGTTCAGAATGGTGGGGTAATCTTAAGTTCAGTTTTTGCCTAGCAATAGAGCTTTCAGACTCACACCGGGGTGCTCAGGGGAAGCACACCCCACTTCCCACAACACTCTTCCATGGGGTGAGACAAGAGGTCCACAGTTCACTGCTTGTCTGTAGAAAACCCACAGGAGCAAAAGAGGAGAAAAAAAAGAAAGGAAACAGAAAAGCAAGAAACTCACCCCTCTTGGGGGAGGGGACGGACACTTTTCCTTTCAGATGAATTTTGTACCTGAAGCTTGCTTTCTTGGAGTTGCAGCCTGTCTCAGCAGAGGTGACCAGCTGAAATCACTTCTCTCTCTTGGTTGGGCTCCCAGTATTCAGCTTAATTGCACAGTGTCTGGAGGTTATCTTACCTTTTGGACAGGAGCCTTTTTTGGAAGCTGCCTCCAGTCAGCCTCCTGTTTTATAGTTTTGACTGTATAAGTATTTAACTTCCCTAATAGCTTTCTTCCTAGTATTTTATGTTTTGATGTTATTGTACACTGAATTGTTTTCTTAATTTCCTTTTTATATTGTTCATTTTTAGCATACAGAAATGCAAGTGATTTTTATGTGTTAATTTTGTATTTGGTAAATTTGCTGGATTCTTTTATTAGTTCTAAAAGATTTTTTTACATGTGACATCTTTAAAGTTTCTACATATAAGTTATGTCATATGTGAAAGTTAATTTTACTTTTTTTTTTTTTCATGTTCTTACCATAAAAATGGTAAGAACCAGCAGGCACCCTTGTCTTATTACAAATCTAAAAGAGAAGTCTTAAGTCTTTCACTATTGAGTATGATGTTTTATGTGGGCTTTTTCTTCTATGGCTATTATTAAGTTGAGTTAATTTCCTTCTATTCCTAACTTCTTGAGTTTTCTTTAAAATATACATGTATTATGAAAAAATACTAAATCTTGTCAAATACTTTTTCTTCATTAACTGGATGGCTATGTGTTTGTTTTTTTCTCCTCTATTCCATGTTATTCATATTATGTTGATTTATTTTTGTGTGTTGAACCATACTTGCATTCCAGGAATAAATTGCACTTGATCATTGTGTGCAGTCCTTGGAATATGCTGTAGAATTTAGTTTGCTAGTATGATGTTGAGAATTTTCCTCAACATTCATCAGGGATACTGATCCATAGTTTTCTTTTTTATATAGCATCTTCATCTGACTTTAGTTTCAGGATAACACTAGCCTTGTGGAATAAGCTTGGAGTTATTTCCTACTTTTCAATATTTCCTACTTTTGGAAGAGTTTGAAGAGGATTTGTGTTAATTCCCCTTTAAAAGTTTGGTAGAATTTTCTAGAGAACACATCTCTTCCTTTTTCTTACCTATTCACTCTTTTTACTAGTTATTGACCTATTCAGATTTTCCATTTCTCATGATTAGTCTTAGTAGAATGCATATTTCTAGGAATTTATCCATTATTATAAGTTATCCAATTTGTTGGCATACAATTTGTTTATAAAAATCTTTTATAATCCTTTTTATAACATGTCATGTCTTTCATTTATGGTCCTATTTATTTTAATTGTATCTCTTTTGTTAACTTTTTAAAAAGACTTACTCTTGCTTTCATTAGTGTTTCTTGTTTTAAAATTCTCTATTTCATGACCTCTTCTCTAATTGTTATTATTTTTCTTTTTCTGCTAGCTTTGGGTTTAGTTTGTTCTTCTTTTTCTAGTTTCTTGAGGTATAAAGTTTGGTTATTGATTTTAGATCTTCCTTCTTCCTGAATGTGTTTGTTTATAGCTATAGACGGTCCTTTTAGCACCACTTTCACCACATCCCATAAGTTTGGTATGCCATGATTTTGTTTTCATTTGGCTCAGGGTGTTTTCTAATTTCCCTTGTGACTCCTTTAATTTGCTGGTTATTTAAGAGTGTGTTCTTTACTTTCCACACATTTATGGATTTTTTTAGTTTTCCTTCTGTTATCAATGTCTAATTTTATTGCATTGTGATTGGAAAAGATATTTTGTATAATTTCAATCCTTTAAAATCTATTAAAACTTGTTTTGTGGTCTAGCATGTGTTCTATCCTGAAGAATGTCTCATGTGCTATGAGAAGAATGCTTACTTTGCTGTTGTTTGTTAGTTCTAATTGGTTTACAGTGCTGTTTGTGTCCTCTGTTTTCTTCTTTATCCTATCTGGTTGTTCTTAAAATAAACTCTCTTTGCAATCAATTTTTTCCAATAAATTTATTTTGAACTTTTTTTTCCAGAGAGTGAGTATTATACTCATTAGAATGGGAGAATGAGGTTCCCACAAGGACCTGAACAATAAAATTAATGGTGGCTTAAACAAGCTAGAACTAGATTCTCTTTTATGTGGAAGATTGAAGGGAGGCCTTTCAAGACTGGTATTGTGCACCATGATATCAGGGTCCCAGGCTCGTTTTAGGTTATTACTCTGGAATGCATGGCTTCCCTGTCCTGGATCATCTCATTGTCCAAAATGACTTCTCCAGCTTCAGTAACACCTTCCTGCCAGCAAAAAGAAGGAAAGGGAAAAAAGAAAGTCTACTTCCTCCATAATGTATACGGTCTGGAAATTAAACACACAGCTTCTCCCTATATCTCATTGGTGAGAACTTAGTAACATGGATATACTTAGTTTCAAGGGAAGGTGGGAAATCACTTATGTCAGTCATGTGACCATTTTGAAATCAAAGACTCTGTTTTCATAAAAGAATGAAAATATGGATATTGAAAGACAATTAGCAATTGCTTCGCAAGTGTAGATCTACCTCAATAAAGAAATCAGACATTTTTTATTCCTTAGCTGTGCCATGGTATTTTGTTGTATACTTTTACTTATTGTTATTTTGGAATAATTAATGAATTACTTCATTTAAAAAATCCTTGAAATATAATTGCTAAGTCAAAATGTATATGCACAAAAAATAAATCTAAGTATCAAATTAGAATATGTATATAATACAGATCAAAGATTACAAAATTTCTCATGATTAAATCAATGGTCTTCTTCTCCAGTTATCCCCATCCTCAGCCTGTTGCCCAGATAGATCCAGAAGTGACTTTTCAACATTATTTTTGTTTTCATTCCATTGGTCATTTACCACTATTATTCTAGATCACTGGTTCTCAATCATGACTATACATTAGAACCTCTTCAGAAGCTGTTTGTAAAATATTATTGATTTCTGGACTCCATTTCAGACCATTTTAAAGTATAATTTCTTAAGGTGAGGACTGGGCTTTGCCTCCTTTAAAATAATTTTAATGCTCCTCATGTGACACTAATAGTGAATGGCCAAGGTTGAGAATCATTGTTTTAGAAGAATGCTATTCAAACTTTAATGTGTTTATAAAATACACATGGATCTTTTTAAAATGCAGATTGTGTTGCAGTAGTTCTGCTGAGATTTGGCTTTTCTAAGAGGTGATGTCAATACTTCTGGTCTTCGGGCAACACTTTTAAATATCAAGAAGCTAGAGAATAAGCATATGTATTCTTCTATTTGTTGGTTTGACTCCTTCAGACAACCTGTAGTGACTCCCTGAGATGATGATAGAGATTTGCTCATTTTCATTATACCCTTCCATCTCCTTTGCTCAACATTCTATGTATTACTACTTTTGGTTTTAATATTGATTTTGTTTTTAATTTTAGATAATATGGCTAAATTCCTGTTTACTTCTCAAATTTCGACAGCATCTCTTGATACTTTGACTCTCAAGCTTTCACAAAATTTTTGTCTCATCTCCTGTTAGTTTTGCTTTGATATTTAAATAACCTTCAGAGTTAACATCTCTGTGCCCTCCTGTGACCACACATAAATCCTCCTCAGTATGTCCTTGGGTTGTGTCTTAAAGTAGAAAACCAACAAACTGATTTGGTTGTGTTATGACTTGAACAGATAGGTGCGTTAATCATGCCAAGTTTGACACTAGGTTTCCATTGCCTCCTCTATGAGCAATTGTACAGTAATCCAAAATGCCATTCCTAACATGAATGTCCATGGATTTCTTCACAATCACAGTATTTAATTTATTTTATATTTTGGTCAAAGTAGAAATCCCCTAGAATTTCTATTATTCCCCAAAGTATTATTGTTCTTTTCACACCCTAAGGCATATTGACTATTCAACAAGCCATGTGTTGCCTAAGAAGACTATCCCCGGGGCTTACTGTCCTACTACCCTCAGGACTGGTTGCTCTCTAGGCTTACCACAACCTGAGGGATCCCTTTACTACTTCCTGGTCGGTCCCACTGTTGCTACCTTCCTAGTTTGCAGATTCCACAACCACCCCACCCTAAAGCACACTTAAATAGTTACATAAGAGTTGATAAATGTACTTAGTGCTTGTATCTCCGGCCTTGTAGGTACACAGGATTCCAGACAGAAAATAATTTTATTTCAGAACTTCAAAGATATGCATTTGAATGTCTTTTGTAACTTGTGACTTTTTTCTTTTTGGAAGCTTTTAGGTTCTTTGAATTTTACCACAACATGGCTGGGTAGGGATTTTGTTGTCACTCATTGGGTTGGATACTCTGTGGGCCATTTCAGACAAGATCGGGCGCGTTCAGGGTGGTATGGCCGTAGACTGTGGGCCATTTCAAATTGAAGATTCTTGCCCTTCCTTTACTCTAGGACATATCTTTTTATTATTCGATCGAATAATTTCAACAGTTCTTTGCCTTTTTCTTCGTGAGATTCGTATTAGTCAAATTTAGGCCCCCCTCAGTTTGTTTCTTATATTTTCCACCTTTCGCTTTTCTTGTTCTAATATTTTAGTACAGTGTTTTAATGTTGTTTCTCAACAGCTGTAATAAACTTTTAATTTTGGCAATTATATTTTAAATCTCTTTAAGACTTCTTTCTTATTCTTTCATTGTTCTATACAGGTATTTTATTTTGCAGATGTAATATTTCTTTGAATCTTGTTTGAGAATATAAGAATAATTTTTAAGGGTTTTCTGTTTTTTCTTTTTTTGCTACCTAAATTATTTCAGCTTCCTTTAAGAATATTCTTCTGCTCTTTATAACATATTTTTCTTCTGTTGCTGCCATTCTCCTCACGTGCTACTGACTTCTGTTTATTAGCAAGAAAGTATGCCTGGGGAAATGGAGTAGATGTTTCTGCTTTTGTGTAAGGAAGGATGTTTTGTTAGTAGATCTCCCACTTTTTGCTGAAACTTCTTGCTAGAATGGATCAGGCAATATTGGCTGGTCACTTTGATTTGGGATTAGAGAATTGGGAGCTGGCCGTCATGCTGAGTCCATGCAAATACCCAGTGGGAATGGGTTTTATTTGAAGCACCAGAAAATTCAGAAATTTTACTTTTTCCTGGTTTGTTCAGGTTTTTTTAGAAAATATTCCTCATACATATGAATTACCTGGGGGTAAAATGTGGTCTGCCTGATCCCTGTTGTACACGTGGGAGATGAAGCACTGAGCCGGGAGAAGTCCGGCATATTCAAAAGTTGGAGTGATCTTTTTGTTTTTGTTTTTTGGGGGCCCCATCTTTCACTGTCCCCTTCTCTTGTGTCTCCTGGCTTTACAATTTCTCTGTCTTTTTCTCCTGTCTAATGTCTCCTGTAGTAAACATCTCAGTGATGCACACACTTTCCTCTCCTGTCTGTTGCTCCAGGCATTTGCCTGTGGCTGTAATGCTCACAAACCACCCCGCTGCTCTACAATAGGGAACCAACCCTTGTAAATGGCATTTCCTTGCCAGCTGGGCTCTATCTGGGTTCAGCCGCTGGGATGCACTGGTGGGATATTGGAGAGAGGGAAGATGGGAGAAAGCAGGACTTTTCTCCATCTCTTTCTGCCCTGGGCAGCCTCTCTTGAAGTGATAGCAATTCTTCCATCTCCAAGGGGCAGAGAACCTGTGGCTTCTGATGTCAAGGTTTTTCTTTTTTAAGCACCGAAGGAGGCAAGAAAACCTTCGTCTTCTGCTGCACCCCTTTTGATAAAAGGATCTGTTCTGTAAAATTTGGATTCAGTGAAAAGGCTGAAATTAAGGACCTAGCAGGCCGCATGTGGCCTTAGGCTGCAGGTCCCCAGCCCTGGATGTTCCCAGGTCCTGTTGGACATTCCCGGGGCTTGGGCTCTGGCAGCAATACCTCGTCCCTTGGTCCCTCCAGCCTCACTGATGACAGCAGCAAGGATGTTGCCAAGGTCTTTCCATACCCGCAGATATTGTTCCCTGTATTCAATTCTCTCTCTTGAACTCCTTGACTTGATGTTCCTTACCAAACTCTGAGAAAGAGACCTAGAAAAGCATATTTTACTCTGTATTCCCATATCTTTAATTCAAAACTTTTGGAAGAAAAGGGAGGTTGATGGATGTGTTCATGCTGCCATCTTCAATTAAAAACTACATGTATTTTGAAGCTTTTGATACATATTACCAAACCGCCCTACCACAATATTTGTACCAACTTAAATTTCCACTCAAGGTGTGATAATGGCCAAATCCTGATGTCCTCAGAACACAGGGTTTGATACTTGTTTTGAATCATTACATCCAGTCTTTATATGGTGATAAAATGATAAAACTCAAGTATTCACAGAGATCTCACATTCATGTTGAACTAACAGCTGGAAATGATCGACGAGGAGACAGAGCTGATGGCACTTGCCGAATTCTCGGTTCTAGATGGCTGGCCAACTGACTCAGGAGTCCAGGATCCCCACAGCATGAGAAACAGACAGAAAGCAGCTTTTCCAGTGTCTGCTTCTAAATCTAAAAGGCACTAATTATTCTGGCTCTCCAGAAAAGTAAAATTCCCCTAAATAAATAAAATCATTGCTCAGATCCAAATTATTAAAGCATGACTCAGAGGAGAATATGTCTCCTTCACAAAAGACTGCATCAAAATCAGCTCCCAACAATCTTACTTTCTGGCTTAATAATTCCCTGGAAAAAAGTTGTTACCTACCACAAGGGTGTCACATAGTTTCCCAAGTGGAGAACTACTACAGGAGTATTGGAAATAAGGAATTTCCAAAGGAAAGAATCTGTCTTTCCTCCACCTTGCACAGTAATGGTACAATTGCAGCCCTTACCAAAGTCATGTGGAGATATCAAACTGGAGTTTTGATTAGGCACATCTGGCCATGACTCAGTCCATTTTCTGTTGGTTTTTCCTAATATTTGCTTGAACTACAATGACTCTCTCAATGTTCTTCACCTTATCAACTGCTAGTAATCATTCCACCCACCTAAGACCTCCTCTGTGCTTTCCATCTTTCCATATTCCTTGCTCCTACACAGGGAGCCCTCTGAGATAGACTTTTATATCAATGAAAATGCTCTAAAGCTCATAATTTACATTTTGCAGCATTAGTTTTCTTATCCATAAAGTAAAGCTAAATGGCCGTCCGGTTCTGAGCAGTAGCTATCATTGTTGGGTGATCAGTGACCTCAGAAGAACCGATTAGCCAGGGCCTAAGACTCTCCAAGGGCCTCAGTTAGGCCATTTGAGTTTTACCTTCCTTTATTTTTGTGTGTGTTTACGCTATGATTTTTAAGTACTTAAAAAGGGTTATAATTTTTGTTATCCTGTCCTGATGCCTTTCTTTTTAAAAAAAGTCTCCAAGGAGACTCAAAAAATGGAAGTGTCTCAGACCCCTCTTGGTGTCTAAGAGGGCCCAGCCCCATTATTTAATGAGCCTATTCACATACTTTTCACTCTCCCTATGGTCTGAGACTGTGTTATTGTGGGATGGAGAAGAGATTGGGTTTTATGAAGTGACGAACTAGTTTTCTGACTAAACCCAAATGTTTTGGTGCCTGCCAGGGTGGAACCCAGTGACTCTGCCAAGTTAGGATTAGCACCAGTGCTGCTTCCCCTTGGTGGAGATTCAGCCCAAAATTAGGGTTAAAGAGAAGTGAGGAATATTGAGTGTGGCAATGGACTTCAATTATAATAATCACCAGATGCAGTTTTTAAAGCTTCAAAGAAAGAAAAAAAAGGAAAACCCCATCAAACACATTAACACACTGTGTAATTTGCCTAATGGATATCTTTGTGGAAGATTATTTCTAATGAGACGGATTAAAAGTTAGAGTGGTCAACAGATTGGGCCGACTCTGGCAACAACAACAACAAAAGGATCCCGGGGGATTTTTAGTTTATTTCACCACAATCTTCCACATATACAGTTTGTTATCAACTTTTAGTCATCACCTGTTCCTTTGACCTCTCAGGATGAAGGAAGAGTTCATTAATTATTTTACAAAATTACTGTTGATTGCTTCATATAATCATGAAGCTCTAAAAATCCACTGCCTACAAACTTGATATCTGAGAAATTTAAATTAAATTTAATTCATCCTTTATTAAAGATAGGACGTCAAAGCATTTCGTATGGATGGATATTCTGTGAATGTTGTGTTTTTATTTTGGATATCAATTTGCTTTTTCAGTTTGCTAGAGGGTGAGGAAAGAAGTAACTAACAAGAGTCATAAAGTATAGTTCCATGTGCCCAAAAGCTGGGTGTCTCTTGCTGTCTGCTAACTATTTGGCTCAAGAGTACACACCGATTTGTCCACACAAGACACCACTTGGGTCTTGCCACTTTTAAATCTATTCTCTCCACACTGCTTACTCATCAGCAAAAACCTGTTTGAACTCAATCCAGCTCTTCAGCAATGGCTGAGGGAAAAGACAACAGTGCTATCTCCGTGTATGTCCAAAATCAAATTTTACTATCTACTCTTGGCCCAAGGACATATATGAGATTTTTTCCTGTGTTTTCCAGGCAATGCCAAAAGACTAAGTATGGGGCGGTGCCTGTGGCTCAAAGGAGTAGGGCGCCGGCCCCATATATCGGAGGTGGCGAGTTCAAACCCGGCCCCGGCCAAGAACTGCAAAAAAAAGACTAAGTATGTTTTGTGGGTAGAAAGTGGCATCCCTATTTTGTAAAAACATCTCTCTGGGAAGTAAGAAATATTTTTCAAGTTTTTAATAGATATCTGTAAAGTCAGAGTCTTAAAGGAGAAAAAAAAATTACCCATTTCATAGTCACGAAAGTAGAGATTAGAAGGAAAAAAGTGTCCGCTATTTTTATGAGCACATCAAAGTACATAAGTGAGCTCATATCAGGCAAAGGACTGGACTTCGGTACAAGGAAGGGGCTTCTATCTCATTGTGGCCTTTGACACTGGTGGATCATATATAAAGATGTGTGATTTAAGAAGTCTTAGGGGAGAAAAAGCTTCTGCAAAGAGCTTTTATAATGTGGATTAGGCTGTGGCTACTGCCCCTGTCAGGCGTCTGCCTCACTTGGGTTAGATAAGAAGTATATGTGGGCAGGTCTAGTTTTTAAGGAAGATGACTTTCAAAAAGATTAAGCGACTGGCTCGGGGGAAGGAGCGAGACAGTGGGCAATTCAGGGTTGGAACATCAACGTCAGTGACTCCACTTTATCCCACTTATGACTCTATCTCCAATCTGCTGAAAAAAGCGTTGCTGGAATTATCCGTCACTGGAGTTGGCGTTTGTGCTTTTTTCAGTCTTTGGGGGATATGTTTTCTGTGAGCAGCAAGAAACATGGACTCCCATTTCAGAGGGCTCATGAATGGGGTAGGTATGGGATTAATTCCATCTGGCAGCCGTATCCTGGAGGGAAAGGGGAGCCAGGATTATCTCACAGACAGAGAGAACAGAACAGCAAGTCTTACACCCACTGGCTTTCAAACAATAGCCAGTGACATCTGACTTGAGTTGAGTAATGCACTTGAGAACCGTCCTGGCTCTGGCGGCATCTGGAAATGTAATCTTTAACCCCTTCCATGCACGGATCCTGGGACACTGGGCCATCGTGTGAATGACCCGCTGCCAAGGTACAAATACAACGACATTGAAACCCCCGTCATTTTGGTTCTTCCCATTCAAAGACGCTGCAGCTGGCGGTGTGGGTTCTAGTGTACACGCGTGTGGCAGTAATGGCCAGATCAGAGCCCACTCGCCTCACATGGCCACAAAATTGACCTATTCTCATCCTTTTATCCTGGATTCTGGGTGATGAATGACTTTCCCACCTTGATAATCGACTTAAGGGTCACTTTAACATTTTCTGCTTCTCTCGTGAGAGGATGGATGGTCACAAACTTCATTTTTCCAGCAACTTATATGTTTTTTGCTGGACTGTGAAACCATCTTTTATCCTCGTTTTCTTGAAACTGAATCAGTTTTTCTGTTAATTTAAAAGATCATAACAGTACTGTAAATGGATTTAAAACATACATCTTTTGCCCTAAATAAAATGTAGCTATAAACCACATATATATGTGTAATGAATACACAACAGTGCTTTGAGGCTTAAGTAGGCATCCTTAACTTGTGCAAAAGGCTCTAAATGTGAGGCCTAGACACTGTCTCTGTTTAAAAAAAAAAGCAGTGGAGAAGGTGCAGGGGACACTGTGCAGAGTGTTACACATACCCCCACACTAGCTTACGATTTTCTCCTTTGTGCGATCAGAGGATTGAAAGCAAACCGATAAATCAATTTCTCATTCTGGGATTGAAAGTGATGCTCCTGAGCCCGCGTGTCATCTTTCGCACTATCTCCATTTACAGAAAATATTGAAGCAAAGAGTTCTTGGAAAACATACCTAAATTAGAAAGAGCATTTCTGTTGGTCAGGCCATAGTGAGAAAGAATTGGCGAGCAGAATGGGGCGGTGCTTCTCCTCCACAAGCAATTCTGTCTCAGGGTTTGGATGATGCGCTCAGATATTTCAGGTAGTTTATTCTGTCTTAGGTGAGAGAGACAAATCCACACCAAACAGGTAACTACCAACCGGTCAACACTCCATTAAGGGTTTACGCAGCAGGCAGACGGGAGCGCACAGGAGCTGTGGGCTGCTCCTTGTGAATAAATCCCAAAAGGATGCCCCCTCCGGACAGACAAATTGGAAACAGGAGCCCCTCTGCGTGGACGCTGCCCAGTGGGGCTCAGTGCTCTGCCAGCAGGAGGCAGACAAGGTTTCTGCCTCGTGTTTTCACCCTGAGAAGGATTATCGGTGTCCAGAGAGGAGGAGAAACCCCACTCAGGCTTTTAAAGAGTCAGCCCTCGGACGCGCTATTTCATTTCCCAAGTTCTGACTGTGGTGCTGTGTTGGGCACGGACTGAGACGGGCTTCGGCACAAAAGCATTCTGCAGAAAAAGAGACTCAATAGACTCGTTTGTTCCTTGCAACATATTGCAAATGTTCTAATAGACAGATTTTTTTTGATGATGTAAATAATTGTTGAAATATTACATGAAACATTTTGCTTCCCATTTAAATTATCATCTAGGGGCTTTATCCATGTTTTCCAGCAAATAGCAAGAGCAACAGCCCACGATTTTTGAGGATGACGCCAGTGTCATGCTGGAAATTATACTTCGAATATCTATAGATTGAGAAAATATGTGATGATCAAAGGTTGCTATTAATTTGGTGAAGCGAGTAAGTGAATTTGCCTTTTATTCCTCACTTCCACTGCAGACGTTTACAAAACAGTGTGTGTGACATATTATTTATTTAGTCTCTTTTTGCTGAATGTGCATATGGATTTACAGAGCCCTCACAATCAATCGTGGGACCCCAGGGGTCCCAGACCTACTGGTTGGGAAGCCCGGAGCAGGACAGGCTTATGATTGATGACAATGAGGAGGCTAGGGGCACATCTGCTGGTCTTTCAGTGCTTTGATCATCACGCCCCTCACACTTTCTTCCTGGAACTCTGCACTCTGCTTTGTTTACTAAAAATATTTTCTGTATAAACTTCAACAAGTCGGTTATGACTTTCTACAGGGGACGCATTTGTCTTGCTAAAAAATGAATTACACCTAGAGATGGGCACGTTTGGAAGGAAAATCATTTTAAATTCGAGACTCTCCAGGTCTTCAACTGTATTTGTTAATATTTTATTCTTTAGTCTGTGAAGTGAATACATGGTTGTCTGCCGCACCATTCTTCACACTTTTGTGACATAAACATTTAATAATATATTAAAGCAAAGGATTTCCTGCCTCTCAGTTCCAGCTGTTCCCCTGTACATTATTACCACACTAGTTCAACAAAATCCACCACTGTAGTTATTATTTGCTGCACCAAGCACAGCTAAGAAATATTGTAAGCTTTACTATCTGAGTGCTTTCTGGAATTTTTCTCATTTGTCCTAGCATGTTTTATCAGAACATGTGATTTAAGATGCGCTTGTGGACTTTTGCCCAATTGTGCATTTCTTTTTTTCTTTCCGGCCTGTGGGTGACCCTGGGGCAGTTGTGAATCTCTCCCCTAGGAGTTCTCCAGGCCTTTCTGTGCGCGCCCCTGCGGTCAGCCCTCTGCCTCCTGCACACACAATGCCTTCCTTTCATCACGCACAACTTGCCAAGCAACTTGTCTATACAGTTGCAGTCTACAAATGCTCGTGCCCTAGCCAGTTTCAATCCTCTGTCCCCAAACGCTACTGAAAGCGCTCTTGCCATGGTCACAAACCACTTACTTCTGGGTCCAAAGTTCACGTCTTGGATCTCGGCTCGCTCGTGCTCTCAGACACATCTGACATGTTGATCACCCCTTTTCAAAATGTTCTCCTTAATTTGTTTCTATTACCCTCATTCATTTATTCATGTCTTCACTCAGGAAGCCCTGTTCCAGGCATAAGGAATACAAGACTGCAAAGGAAAGACTGGCTTCTTGTCTTTATGAGCTGATAGTCTGAGAAGATCAGAAAAATACATAGGTACTGTGTGCTAAGTATGTGGGGGGTATACGATGTTAAGGGGGTGCTTCCGAGGAATGCCTCGTCAGGATTGAAGGAGTGCAGATGGCTTGCTGAGGAAAGTGACATTTAATTGAAGATTCAAAAAAAGAATAGGAGTTACCCAGAGAAGGAGGAAATGTGGAGAAAGAATCCTCAAGACAAAAAGAGACGCAGATACAAGAGCTTGGAGGCCAAGGGAGCATGGGGAGCTGGCGGGAGCAGGTGACGAAGGGCGGAGTGGTGAAAATGTCATGGGAGCGAGGCGATGTCTTCCCATGGAGGCCTTGTAAGGTAGGGTAGGATCAGCCTTGTCTGACTGCAGCAGTGGGAGCCATTGGAGACTATGGAGAATGGAGTTCTGCTCTCTGAAGTGGGAGAGAAGGCTGGAATGGGGCAAAGCTGGAGGAAGGGACACTTGTTCAGAGGCTGTGACATTGATCCAGGTAACACAGGATGGTGACATTAGTGGGGCCTGAGAGAATTAGCTTCTACAGAGGAAAAAACAATGAAATTGAGGGCCCAGGATTGAAGACAGTGCCTGGTCATGGAGATGAAAGAGTCGCTGATGAGAACCACAGTGAGGTTTCCAGGTTGGGCGACCAGGTGTCCGGTGGGGTCAGTCACCAACCCAGAGAGAGCCCAAGTAGTAAAGGCTGGGACCGCATCGGAGGGGTGACTTCGGCTGGAGCTTCCTGATGGTTTTCAATAGCAGAGACATCTGGACGGGCAGTGGGGTCCCTGAAATGCACGGGCCCACCTCTGGGTCTCTCAGAGAGAAGTAAAGAAATGAAGAAATAGTAACTTCTCCGGGAGAAATAACGACTTCTCCTGGGAACCTTATCAGGGAGCGAGTCTGCCCGACTCACAATCCAAGCAGGGAAGACTGGGGTGCTGCAGCTCCTGGGGGAAGCGCCCTCTCTTCCGGGAGGAAGGGGGTTTCCCACAACAGATAGACACAGGCCTCAGCTCAAGATATACAGCCCTGAGGACTGGGCTATCAGGGTTCAGAGAACCAGACACTTATCACCAGAAGTCACATGACCTCATTGTCACATCCTCAACAATGTGCTTTAAGGCACTTCAGTCATCAGAGCAACCAATGAAAGTTTAGGGGAAGAGAGAGCATCCCTGAAATAGCTGATGCCTGAGTTGGGAACAGTATTTTACTCACTTCTATGAAGTCAGGGAAGTTGCTACATATTTCTAATGCCATTTACATTTCTAACACCCCTAGTTGAAATATTGTACCTCATCCTACCAGAGGGACCACAATGAAATCATTCCAATATTGTGGCCAAAGGGGACAATTTTTCTATCTTCATTGTGAATTTTCTGGTTCATATTTCCCATTTTCTCTCATCTGCCCAGTCCTGTGTCTCTGTCTATGCTAAAACCTTGCACGCTAACACAACCTGCTTCTTCAAAAGGCTATGAACACACCAATAAAGGAATTCATTTCACTTTAGGAATTAGGTAAGAAATTCTCAAAAATACCTTAAGGGTTAAAATTTTTCTGCAAATGAATACCTTTATTTGTAAATAAATACAATAGTTAAGAACTCTTTTAGGTGGTGCAAGGGCTAGAGCTCATTGATGACCCACTTTCTGTAAGCGGAGTCCAGCTTCCCAGTGACGCCTTACTCGAGGTTGGCCCACTCCCTTTGCTGTATTAGTCAGCCACACTAGGGCGTGATTTCACCGGTCACAGAAAAAGGGATTGTTCTGCAGTGCTCAGGACTGTGCTTAGTCATCCACGTCAAGTTTTGTTGCCTCAGGCACCTTCCCCTGTTACAGTTTTGGGCTAAGAAAGAAGCGACAGCAGATTACCACTAACTGTCCCTCCCAGTCACACAGCTATTCTCCTTACCAGGCACCGTGCTGATCCCTGTCTTATAATATGTCATCTCAGAAACACCTGGGATGATCAGCTGTATTTTACTGATGACAAAGGACAGGGAGTTCAGGGAGATCAAGACATTTTCCAAGGGTTACCCTGAACTGGGCTTTGAACTCAACTCTTTGATACTGGAGTCTGGTGTCTAATCATTGGGCTGGAACACAATGGCTTACAAATTTTGTTCCCAAAGAATGAGGAAGAACCACCAGATCCTCTCCCGAGCATGGCCACTCTTTTCTTGTTTTATCTATTGAGGTTCAATGTAGAGTTCACTGGAATAGGGGTCCACAGCCTTGTTTCAAACGCAGTTTGAAGCACCTGCTATATTGTTTCTGTAGAGCTTCCGAACAGCTCTACACCTGCACAAGGAATAAAGAACGGCCTGCCTTGTGCAGTCTCGGGCCACGAAAAGATTGACTGAAAGAATAGTCCCCCTGCTTTCAGGGAAGATCTGTTAAACTATATTGACACGACAAAACAAAGAATAGCTCAGTAAAAATGAACTCTCCGGCATCTTCAGCATCAATTCCTTAGCTTCCTTGTTATTCCAGTGACCCGGAGAGGAGAAGGGAACAGGGGGAAGGCTAGGAACACTTCTAGTGGTGGAGATTCATTGACGAGACCATGAGAGACAGAATGGGGCAGATAGAGAAAGAGCAAGCTTTTATTTTTTTCATCATGGAATAGTCTTACACAGCAGAAAATAAAAACAAAAATTAAAAAAGAGGGCTCTGATTCACTGTAGAGTATAAAAGGCAAGTGATGTTTAGTTTCTTATAGGTCATCCTCAGAAAACTCCCTGGTAGGTCTTTTTACAATTTTTTTCCTAATCACAGTTGTACAAACATAAAAATATTTTACCATCTTTAATCTGTGATTTCACAGTTATTATGTAGCATGAAACCCTTTTGAATTCAAGGCATTGCTGTTATCTAATGGACCAAGGAAGCCATGATGACAGAGAAGTCACTTGGATGAAGGACAGACACTCGGCGAGTCATTGGCCAGGGGATTTCCTACATGAGTTCGCACTTCAAAAATTTTGGACACCACAAGGCAGAAGCTGGGAATCTTCCATTTTGATGCTGTAAGGAGTTTTTTGTATCCCAAGAAGTAGAATGTAGAGCAGACAACTTTTTTATTCTGGGAAAACCAATGCAATATGCATTTCTATTCTGAAAAATAAAGTCAATACTTGGTTCTTGGGGAAGAAATAAGAATGTGGATTCAGATACTTTCAACCCAGAGGATGGGTTGTCTGTTTCTTCACATAAATTTGATGTAATCCAAACCAGAATTCTCTTTATCCTAAGACAATTTCAATTCTAGGGGTGGGGAGGACAGAGTCCAGGGCAGGAAACATTTTTTTTTTTTAAAATACAGGTTTATGCTGCTTTACAATAGTATAGTATTATTTATTTGGGGGGAAAACCTTTCAGAGCATATAGGTTATGTGTGTATGTATGTGTTCATAATTGTATGCATTTACGTGTTATTACTAGTTGACATATCATTATTATTATTAACACATGTCAAGAGCTTAGAGTCAATCAGTGTAAGCCTTCAGGAAAGTTGGGTATGCCTGAACTTGACATCTTATAAAAGGTTCTGGGCTTAGTGCAGCCTAGACAAGAATGTGGAGGCCTCATACTTGGTGTCATACAGGACCAAAAACCAAACAGCCCAGCTTGAAGGAGTGTACTGTGGACCCAACTGGCTGCTGAACCACGTAGGTGAAGGCTGACTCTGAGGCAAGGTGTGGGGCTTCCTTTGGGGAATTAACACAATCACCTGGAAAGAGGCAGATCTTAGGATATGTAGTGAAAGCCCAGGAAGCAGGCTTTAGGATGAGAGGAGGAACTTCTTTTTCCCATTGGAGCCTCGTAATGATTGAACTGCGTGAAATACATATTAGAGGGAACCCCACTGTGGGGTATGTGTAACTGTGCTGGGGTGTATGCATTGATGAACTGATTCTTGAAACATGTAACATATTACTGGTGACTCCAGATAGGCCAGGGTATGGCACATTAGTGGGCCTGGTGCACTTCCCTGCCATTACTCCTAACCTCTCACATTTTTAAGTAATCATGTTAAAGAAGATGAAGAATCCACAATGATACCAGATTCAGTAACATAAGGGTCATTGCTGAGCTTACTAAAGACTTATTTAGATGACAGCTTGGTCTCCTCTATACTTTGTGTGTTCAAGCTCCAAAAGAAACTTGACGTTCACTTTGGGAATGAACAAGCGTGGTGGGCACAACAGCATTAGGAAACCCATTCCAGGGAGATAGAGTGGAAGGGTTTCCTCCCTTGGAAGGAACAGAGACAAAGGTCTGAGCCAGAGGCCTGGCTAAGGTGGTGAGGAGTGCCCAGGATGAATCTGCAGAGAAGAACTCAACAGTCACACACTGGTGAAGGCTCAGTTCTTTGTTTTCGATGTTTAAAGTTAATATGATTTTGTTTTCAGCTTCACATTGAGGAAACTTGGACGTATGATTTACACACAGAAATGTACTATATGAACACTACCAATCCTAAGAGAGTCTGACATTATACTCTAGACCAAGCTCTCAAGTTAGATTTAGGAAAGGGTTTGTTCTACTGAAACAGCATGGAGCGCAAGCAACAAAACTTTCTGTGTCTTGTCCCTCTTAGTTATCACGGTAGATACAGATTGAAATCATTAACTCAGAAATGGTCTACTGAGCACGTACTGTGTACTCAGTGTTAGGCAACAGAATTGTAGAGGAGAACAGAAAAAGACTAAATCCCCGTTTTAATCATGTTTACAATCTGGTGAGAAGAGAGGGCCAAAAATACATATATATAAAAACACATTATGGAGTATGCCACATTCTGCAAAGTGGTATGGAAAAAGAACTAATGAGGGCAAGGAAAATAATTGTGTAACAGGTAGAGAAAGGACAGCAGTATTTTACATAGCGTGGGCCTGGAAGGCCTCCCCGAGAACATGAAATTTGAGCAGAAAGATGAACACAGTAAGGGAGTAGCTAGGTGGATATCTAAGAGGATGACCATTCCAGCCAAGGAAAAAAGCGCGTTCAAGAGCAGGAGGCAGGGCAATGACCAGAGTGTGGTTGGAGAAAATTAGGGCAGGTGGAAGAAGGGAGAGAGAGAGTTGGGGCAGATCATTTCCAGAGCCTTGGAAGCCCTGGGTCTGGCTTTTACTTCAGTGTTCAGAGAAGGCCTGGGAGCATTTACCAGAAGAGAAGGGATATGAACCTGACATTGAAAAATGTTTACTGGCTACTATGTGTACTGTTTCAGGGAGGTTAGTTAGGAGGTTACTGCAATAAGACAGGTGACATTCATTCTAGCTCTCAGGTTTCTGGAAAAGAAGTCAATTCTGGCTGTATTTGCTTGTGAACTGGATGTAGCTTGAGAGAGAAATGGATGAATTAAGGGTGCTATCTAAATCTGTTTGTGCTCCTATAAGAGAATGCCACACATAGGATAATTCATAATGAATTGAAATTTATTTCACTCATGGTTTCAGGGGTGGGACATCCAAGGCCGAGGGGCCGCATCTAGCAAGGGCTTTCTTGCTGTTGTCATAACATGGTGGGAGATGGGAGGATGAGAATGAGAGAGCTGAACTCATTTTTATAACAAACCTATTCCCCCCCCCCAACAAAACAAAACAAAACAAAACAAACAAACAAACCTAGTCCCCCGATGATGACAGTAATTCACAAGGGCTCTGCCCCAATTCTCGCCACTGTTGTACTGGGGAGTAAGTTTCTAACACATGAACTTCGGAGGCCGTATTCAAACCATAGCAGATGTCTCCAAAAGTTTTGGCCTGGGAAACCAGTCAAATGGCATTGCCATTAAAGAAACGGGAGAGGCTGGTGAAAAAGTATGTTTGGAGGGAAATTTTTAATGTCAGATTTAATACGTCTAATGGCTGTCCAAGGAGAGAAGGCCAGGGGACAGTTGGCATTTCTCAGTGTATAGTTGTGTAAAGCCACAGACTATAAGGGCTGTATTAGTCAGCTTGGGATTCCATAACAAAATCCCATAGGCGGCTTAGGAATAGAACTTGATTTTCTCACCGTTCCGGAGGCTGAAAAGTCTTCAGAAGACCAAGCTATTGGTTCCCCAATAAAGACTCTCTTCTGCCTTGTAGATGACCTCCTTCTCTCTGGTGTCCTCATGTGGCAGAGAGAGACGAAGCTCTAATCTGTCTGCCTGTTCTTATAGAGGCACTGATCCCATAAGGGCTCCACCCTCATGACTCCTGTAAACCTAATTTCCCCCCAAAGCCTCACTTCCAAATACCATTACACTGGGGGGCAGGGCTTCAACCTATGATTTTAGTGGGGGAAAGGAATAGGCCTAAGCAGGACACCTTCATAGAGATTGGGAAAATCAGGAGGAGGCAGGAAGGGCGAACTTGAAAACACAGGCTGTGCCACAGAAAGAGAATAAGAGAGACTGGTGAACCAGACGCAAACTATGTTAAGTGATTGTTGCTGTGGTGTGACGAAGATGAGGAGTTCGGAACGGCCATCACATTTAACAGCATGGGAGTCATGGTGACCTGGATAAGAACTTTTGGATAGAGTGGTAGAAATCATGGCTTATTTGGAGTAGATTTCAAGAGAAAACAGAAAACGTGCAATGCAGTTGGGACCATGATTTGGAGATATTCAAATTTTATTATTATTCATTAATGACATATAGTAATCACTGACATAAATAAGTAACTTCAGTGAGAGTCAGTGGCGTCATTGAAGATGGCACCTTCCCGTGTACGTCACTGGTGAAGGTTTATCCCAGCGGTCAGCTGGGGGCCGTCCATTTCAGAAGGACAAGGTTTCAGTCAGTTGCTATTTGGAGTCCCTTCTAGAAAAGTAGCAAATTCTATTTGGTCCTGGTGAGAACGAAGGCAGGACATTTGGTAAATATGTTGTCACCACAGCCTCTGGCACTGAAGCCACAGAAAGATCATGTCCATCATTACTATTTTTTTTCTTAACCTGAAATTAGTAATAAAGAATCCATTGACTCGGTTTTAAACCACGCAGTTGTTTCTCCTTGCCTTGGCACTGTTAGAATACATTTCCGAATAACACAATTGGTAATGAAGCCAGAGGATGAAGCTTATTGTTCTTGGTGGACACATTTCTCTCGTTTGTGTATTATGGACCAAAGATTTAGTGGTGTCTCCAAAAATAAAAGCTGAGCACAAAGAAGTTTGTTTTCAGCTTTCCTGAAGGGTGGATAAGAGTATCCGTGTCTCACCCTTTTGGGACTAAGACATCATGCTTTTCCGTGCCTCCAAGTGGAAAATCATTCCACACACACCCCGCCCCCCCACCCCGGGGCGGCACGGAACACTCCCCATGTGAAGCAGTCATAAAATATTTGACTTGTTTTATCTTACTTTTTCCTCTTGCTAGTTCCCTTTGTTTTGGCAGAAGGTGGGATGTGATGACCTACATTGAGCATTTCCACACCTAATTCTCTGATTCTGGGACATCAGTTTTACCTTCCTCCTTAAAAACATTCGAACTTACGGAAGTTACCCAGAAAGAGTCCCACGGAAGACTGTTGTCCCATCGGTTGTGATGTGGTCTGAAACAATTTATTTGAATGAGGATTTTCATTGCCTTTGGAGCAGACTGGTCACAGTAAGCAAGTGTACATTACAGTAAGTGGTATTTCCTGAAGTAATCGAGCTTCCATGGAATGGCCTCAGAGTGCAGCTCTCATGAACAAGAAATGTTTTTTGCACACAAGCCTGAAAATGTCCAGTGTGGAGTTTAGCAAATAAACTCCTTTCTGTATACAGGGTTCTAGAAGTCTAAAGCAGGCAATTCAAACAAAATTACGCTTGCTTCTCTTCACCTTTTTCTATGCTTATGCTCCTGAGTTTTTGTTAACCTTTTAAAAAGATATTTAAAACTGTACCTCAGCCACCTTGTAAAATGAAAGAGTACATTGTACAGGCACCAAGCGCAGATGTCAATGCTTTTATCAAAGTCAGGGGCCTGCTCTGGGGCACTAATTGGAACCATGTGTTGGAAATGCAAGACAGAATTTTCAGCTGTTCTTTAATTAAATGGAATAAAATAAAGCCCTTACATTTCTTTATAAAGAGGGGATGCTGGATGTGTTCTATTAGCAGGAGTGATGAATGACCCCAAGTGGGGATGCTGGCACCTGTGTCAGACCCCCACAGACACTGGTCGCTGTTTGACTATTTCAGACACTCTCCGTGGTTCCAGGATGCTGTGTCCACATTCTCAGACGGCCTGGTTGTATATGTTTCCCTGACAAGGAGATAAAGGAAAGAGAAAGAAAATCGAATTATACTCAAGTACAGTGGTAGGGAGACTCGTGAAAGATGTTTTGTATCTTTATAAAGCTCAGTAACTGTGAAAATCATCAGAGAGGCAGAGAGAGGAACCTGCCCACTAGCCACTGTGGAGAAACCGTGGCCGATACTTGTTTCTGGTAGAAAGACAACACCGTCTCGAGTTTTCTGTTGAAACTTGAAAAAATATATACAATTTGATTTCTTCAAAAGTGCTACTTCTCCCACATTATACTTGGAGGAAAAGGATACGTGAGAGCTCTTAATTGTCCTGGGATCCAAATCCTAGGGAATAACAGGTTAGCTCACCGGGTCTCCTTGCAGGACTGCAGCCCCTCTCTCGGGACGCTTTGTCCTATTTCACAGTCACTGAATGGCACCGGGGTGCTGAATCCTACTCCCTCCCGCCCCCACAGGACTGGATCCAGAACTGGTACCTGGTAAGTGCTGACGCCCTAGGAAAGAAATGTGAATATTGCCAGCAGCACACTGGTCCCAACGGCCCCCAGAAAGACACGCAGGGAAGCGAATCAGTGATGACAGCAACAGCAATTACTTTAAAAAACGTAGACAAGCAGTATTTTGCAGGAAATGAAGATGTTAAAACAGGGTTGAGAATGTTCAAGACAGGAAGTCAGCTCTGAAAGAGGCTTAAAAAACTCCCACGATCACTTCTGAAAGCAGACGATAAGACCATTTCTGCTCAGACCCAAGCCAGAGGGACACACGCTAGAGAGAGGCGCTCTTGTTTTGGGGACGGGGTGGGGGGGGAGAAGTCTCCCTGTGCTAGCACATCTCGGCCTCCAAACACTGCGTGGGAAGTTTGGTCTACGCATGCCCATTGGTACGGAGTGGAGGCTGAGGACTCCCCAGACAGGCTGGGAAAGCATCAGTGTGTTACACAGCTGGCAAAAAAACGGAGACTTTTGAGTGCATGTGGTTGTACCCTCCATGATCTCTTTTATAAACGTGCACAACTGAACCATGGCACCCCCTACTTTCCGGAAGATCTTTCATTAGCTGTTCATTTATGCTAAAACCTGAACTCATAGTGCCAGATTCAAGCCTTTATTGGGAAGCCCAACCTACCTCCTCAGCCCTAGGGTTCACTCTGCCTCAGGCACTGAACTGGCCACACACTGTCGCTCCTCTGTGCCTGACACATGGCTGAGTGGGTCTCAGCCACCTGGCAAACCTCCAGTCTTTCCTGAAGTTCAGCTCGATCTTTATCTATCTCCTCAAGTTTCCCTTGGCTGCAGCCTCTTCTCCCTGTGCTCTGCCAATGGCCTAAGAGTCAGCTGGCTCTCGTGTGCCTCTGAGCATCCTGGGCACATCTCTTGAACAGCACTGACCGGGCATCCCCATGGTCTGTATCCTCCTTCCTTCGTCTAGACTTCCAAACACCTGAAGGAAAGGGTGATGTATTCCTTATTTTTATATCCCCAGGACCTGGCAGATAGCTTGGCACAAAGTGTTCCACAAATGTTGCTAAAGGAATGAACACACATACACATACATATTGGGACTCGTGTTCTTCTAACCACTTGAGAACTCTGAGTAAGCTGGGCGCCCCATCTCCTGTATGTAGCTCAAATTTCAAACTCTTAAAAATAAGATTACTGATACAAGGGGTGGTGAAAGTGAAGGAATACATTGGGTTACTATCACCCCCAAATCTTAACATCTGCCAATTATAGGCAATTATGAAAGTGAGTGACATTGTTTATGTGAGACACGTTAAGGCTATTAATAGAAAAATTTCACCAGGAGAGAAGCGTCCATCAGAAATAACAATATGCGGTATAGAACTCCTCAAGGAAACAATAGTTTTTGTAGGGTCATGTACTTTTTTTTCAGTTGTGGACCTCAAATGCCATAAATAGAAATTTTCACCCAGAGAGAAGTGTCCATCAGAAATAACAATATGCGGTATAGAATTCCTAAAGGAAACATTAATTTTTGTTGGGTCTTGTACTTTTTTTTTCTGTTGCGTACCTCAAATGCCATAAGTCTTGCAGGATATAAAATTCTTGTTAAATACACACAACCTTGGGGTGTAAATCGTTGCCTATGAAAGGCTATCTCCAGTCAGATGTAACCACACTGCCTGATTCCAAGTCCTAAGGAAAGATAACAAGTTATGGCTGCTGTAGAAGTATTTCAATTTTAACTTTTAGGGGAGAATATAAATAAATAAATAAATACATGAATGAATACATGAAGATAACTAAAGCAATAGAGTTTTCTCTTGCTTAATAGCACTGGGACAGGCAATGTTTTCTTCTAAAGTTTTCCATTTCTTATACTTTGGTGGCAAAGTCATCTCTGTTCTCATAGTCATTTTAGTTTTTATTTCTTTATTTTTTGCAGTTTTTGGCCAGGGCTAGGTTTGAACTTGCCACCTCTGGTATATGGGGCCGGCGCCCTACTCCTTTGAGCCACAGGCACCGCCCTAGTTTTTAGATAGTTCAATACCTCCAGTCAGGTCTTGCTTTGCCTGGATGTCTGATCATCTTTATCACATTGCATGCATGGCCGGAAGTGTTATTTTTTAGTATTAGGGAAAATACGTTACATAAAAACATGTTACATGACTATTTGATGAAATAAGAGATGAGCGAAAGAAAGAGATAGCTAAGTTGTTTTGCATGAGAAGGGGATTATGAAAAAATAGAAAGAAAAGGGGAAGGAGGAAAGAGGAAAGGAATGGACAACATGGCAAAAGGCTTGACCCTTTGGGGACATGTTGTCAACAGGGAATTCTGGCAGTAGGAAAATGAGAAGAATTTAAAGAACAGAGTTATGGTAAAATCAAATATACATTGCTTATTTTCTTTGAGATAAATAGCTTCTCTCTCATCTAAATCTTCAATGAGTTTTGCTATACACAGAAATTTGAGTGTCTTTTTTATAGAAATAAAAAAAAAGGAGATAAGTTTCATGGCTGGCTTGCCATAAAGCTGAGAAAGTGGAGTGAGTTCAAGAGGAACAAGAATTCAGAACAGAAGTGTCCATGACAATAGATCCTACTAGAGTTCACAAAAACTTCAGAATAACATAAGACTTAGAGGACCAGGGACAGGGAACTTGTTTAACAAATTTGGAAGAAGAGGTCAATTCAGCAGATATGGAAATATACAACTTGTTGATTCATTATATGCTGATTTTATAGCACAGTGAAAAACCACGAAAAGATTTCCGTGCAGGCTTCACTTACTGGACATAGGCAGTGCGCTGCTGAAGGTGCGCTATCTTACCACGGGGATTCTTACCGTATCGTATTGTCTGTACAATACGATGTACTTTGAGAAAGTCAAGTTCAGAGAAAGTACATCAGTCAGACAGCTGCCAGAAACATGCTAGAAACTTGGCTTGATCTGGTCCCCACATCCAGGTTTCTCATTCCTACTCATCAATTACCAGGTTCCAATCAGAAGACATGGATTATTTTCCCATATGTATACTAAAAGCTACTTCAAATGTAACATTATTTCTGTATGGTATTCCAGAGGAGCAAATGTATTAGTCAGTTATTGTCAAAATACTGCTACATAACAAACTATCACAAATCTCGGTGGCTTTTGATAGCAAGTAATTCCCATGCTCAAAAGATAGCATGGTTGAACATGGGTCTGCTTATCTGGCTTGGGCTCAGCCTGACAGAGCTGACGGTTTCAGGGTAGTGGGTCTCGATCTAACTGGGAGGGTCAAGTTCAGTTCTGCTCTATAAGTTGGCAGAGGCCAAGGTGGGAGGAGTAGCATGTATTATTAATATTTGGAGCCTGTTCTTCTCAAGACAGAAATTAGACTCTTGCAAAGGGATAAGCAGAAACACGTAATGGCTTTTTACTTCTAGCCTCAAAACTAGAGCATTGTTACTTAATCCAAATTTTGTTGGCCAAAGCAAGTTATTAAGGTTAACAAAGTGGGGCTGTGGATGGGAAATATTTACTGGGAATAATTTAATCTTTCATAGTAACCTCATTACTTCTCTGTAAATTTAGTTCCTCAGAGAAATATGCCATATTATATCTCTTTTAGGGGAGTGAAGCAAGATTGTTTCCAATATTATTCAGTAGGAGCCTCTGGAAAATTCCATATGCTTGAATTGCCTAAATGTTTTCAAAGCATAATGACAAAACCATCACCTTAAAGCATACTTTTCCTGTCATCACTTACCATCATTTTGTCTCAGTAGATGGTCTAGCACTCTCGTGAAGTTTCCAGTCAGATTATAAATACACACACACACACACACACACACACAGACAAAGAGACAAAGATAACCCCTTGCTATAGCATAAGAATAACTTGCAATTAGTCTCTTGACTACTTGATCAGATCAAGTAAAAATTGTGTTGCTTTGTATTTTTCAGGGATCAATATACTAATATTCTCTAATGATACCAACTTTGCGAGGTCTCATATTTAAACTGTTTTTTTAACTTATAAAATTTATAGCATTATATATATGTTGCCAAAAGTCATAGGTATTTACACTATCACTAAAATCTGTAGTGATTACAGGACACATCTAAAGCAGATGTGTAGCCATTGAATGGCATTTTAATGAATTATAAAATTTATATATATTTTAATTATAAAAGGGATTTTATTTTCCTATCATATTCAAAAGTTTGTCTTTACCAATTTAGTTAAAGATCTGAAATATTCTTCTAGTGGAGTGACAATTTGTTGAAATCTTCTCTGGAGAAGATGTTCTATTTCCTTATTAGTTAGGTATTTTCTGTCCTTTTTTTTTTTAAAGACTCATGTAAAAAGGAGGCACTGATTCCTAAGGATAAGCATGTACTGGAATTGGTGTGAATCTGTCAGTATTGAGGCCCCTCTAGCCACTGGCTACTCTCCCCATCAGCCCTCAGTTCCTCTGCTTTTGTGTGCAAAGTTTTTCATTTCTCTCTCTTATCAGATTTCTCTGATAATTGCTAGTGTGGTTTCTTCAATGGACTCACATTAGCCAGGACGTTTCTTTCCCTGATCTAACAACTATGGTTAGGATTGGGCCATAAGGTTGTTGTGTGGTACCAAACATGAGTACTCCTAATATATTGGACGCCCCTTGCTCACCTCTTCACAATCTTCTGGGACCCTTCTCCACACCAGCCACTTCTTTGGCAATCAGTTCCAGATAGGCTTTGCCCTACTTGAAGTGGGTGCAATCAGCACCTGCTGTCCTCCTGTTTCCTGAGCTGCAGCTTCACAAGATGGCAGCATGGGTCACCTGCAGGCTGTTCTCAAATTGCAACCTGAAGTGTGGGGGACCAGTGATTTCAGGCTACCTTTGACCAACAGGAAACACCAACCAATGAACGAATGCTTCTCCTTTTCACCCCTGCATATATAGTTCTGAGAAAACTTTCCCAAGGTATCTCAGAAGGTCCCGGTGGGAAGGAGGATACGTCATCCACAGAGATGGCTGGCTTCTCCCGCTTTCCCGGTGATCACATGCAGAGTACGTGGCCTTTAGGAATCCAAGGTAAGACAGATTTCTAGAAGGGACTTTGATGAATAGATTTCATATGAACTATCTCTTTGCCCAATGTTAATTTGACTGGCTGTGTTATTTCTAAGACAGTAGTTAAGTTGGAAATAGTCCCTAAATCAAAGTAAGCGGTTTAGGACTAGTCTATTCTATTTCCTAGAACAGTGGCCACCAAAATCGCTCCTACCCTTACTAGGAACACTTAATAAAAAGGTGGGCTCCGGTCTCTGTCCTTTCTGGCAGAACCAAAAACCCGTAGGAACAATGAGACCCTCATTCTGAATGTGTTCTTATCTGTGAGGTTGTGAGATGAGAGTTTTAGATGAAAGGCCTCTGAAGAAGTAAGAAAAGTCAACATATGAAAGATATTCCAATAGACGAGGAGAAAAGCAGAAAGTAAGGATGATAGTGGATACATGGAAGGAGGAAAAATTAAAGTAGGCTGGGGAGCATTTTTGAGTGGATAAGAGTTGGGTGTCAGGAAAAGAGATGGTAAAAGGTTAGTTAATGAAACAACCACAGAATGCTTGTTCTAATGTATTTATTTTTCAAAGTATCATTTCCCCATTATTAAAATACAGAGAAAACATTTCGGGTTAGCTCATAGAACACTTACAAATGAAATCTGTCCTGCTGAAAAGCATTTATTAGAAGTGTCAGATCAGAAGTGAAGATTTTAAATTCGGACAATAGCTACAAATGGATGCATGCGTAGTTTTGTGATTACATCATTCTCCCTTTAAAAATCACCAAAATTAGTACAAAATGTAACTATTCTTGGTGTTTCCTAACTTATCTGTAATTTCATGAGGCCTTTGTTAGTTTAGATATCAACTCTTCAATTTCATAGTATGAAAAACAGATTCCACAAATAGTACTGAGGGCAAGAACGACAGAGACATGAAAGAAAGAGGGTAGGCTGCCCTTCTGGGTGCTATTTATCAAGAGGCCTTCCTTTCCCATTCCCGCACACCCAAGAAGGGCCTCTGACCCGAGGTCTTCCAGTACCCAGGCCTTCCCAAGGAAGTGCCGATTAGAACTGCGGAGCTCAATCCTTGCCATGTTTTCTTAACGTAATTTGACCCACTGTTCATACTCCTAACCACCCCTGGACAACACTGCTACTAGGATACCTTGTAACTTACCTACATCTTCCTGATGGTTCACAATTACAGATTTAGGTGTCAACCCGCTGCCTCCCCACAGCACTCTGTGAGGGTTCTGTGCTATCACAGGATCCTGGGCAGACAGACTCATCCTCACTCAGCCCACTCTCCAGTGCATCCCAATTTCTCTTAATCTCCCTGTTGTCTTTTTTTTCTTCTCTGAATTGCTACTCATAAATTTTAATTTTTTGTTCTTCTCTTTATGCCATTCACCCTACCACTCCATGATCAGTTCTTGATGCACTCCCCTCCCATATACTTCATTCTTTGAAAGCAGGCCCCAAGTTTTATGTGCTAGAATATAATCTCGACAGCAACAGGACACTTGGTTGATTCATTGCCACATCCAGTGCCCGGAACAGAGACTGGCACGAGCACTCAACAAATTTGTTGAATGGATGGATTTATTCTTCAGTTGTACACACAGCACAGTTCTGTGTTTTGTGCATAGCTGATCATTAATAAACATTTGTTGAATCAAACTTGCTCAATAAAGAGCTGCTTGGCTCAAAAACACAGAGTCCTGTATTTTCCAAATTTTGAGTTATAGGCCACTAAGAAAAAGTTTTCTAAAGTAGTTTCCTGGTTTTTAAAACCATGTAATAAAGACATCTGTTCCTGAAAGGGGATTTTTTTTTTTCTTTCATGAAGTTCCCTAATGAGACCTGAGCCATACCCTCTGATGCCAGGACCAAGATTATAAATTTTAAGGTTTAAAAAACAAACAAACAAACAAACCTTTGGAAATGTAATCTTCTCATCTTAGAAATGAGCATGATAAGGTTAAAAAAGCCAGGCTGCCTTATAACTCCAGTTTGATGCCTTCCATGCCAGTGTTCTTCAACAATCTGTTTTAGAGTATAGATCACTGACTTGCAACCAGTGTGCAGTGGCACTCTGCTAAACCATGACAATTGTTAAAAATTATTAATTAAATTATTTTGAAAGACATTCAAAGCACAATAAGTATATTCTTTTTTTTTTTTTTTACTCTGTTTTTGATCAACAGAATTTAAGCGTGCCATGGAAGTGTAACTACACGTCCAAGTGTGTCATGAGATAAGTAAGGTTGAAATACATTGGTATAGACTATAGAAAAATGGGAGGGGGGGGCGGGAACCATGGCCTGGAAAGACAGGATGTGGATATCCTAACACCAAACTCAATAGAGCTCTACTGATACAGGGCAAACAATATGAACGCATGTCTTCAATTCTCCACACGAGATACACAGGAGGAACCCAGGATTGCAGACTTATCTATGCTCTGTTCTAACCAACTGAATCCATTAACACATAGCAATAGCTGAAAATATCCAGGGCCCTAGAGAAATATGAACAATATGGTCATAATATCATGAACTTCAAAGACCTTAGTTACCCTTATTAAAGAAACACTTTCCGTACATTCCTCTCTCACTACAAGTGAGTTAACAGCCAAAATTCTTTTTCTTTCTTTTCCACTACACACACACATACACACACACACACACACACACACATCTACAATTGCGTACTGATTTTGGCTAGTTATTTGTGGTCTACTCAGGCTAGATAATATTATTTTGAGATTTTGGTACTTCACATACAAAATACCCTTGGAAAGATGCAAAGTAAATCTTGGATAATACCAAGTTCAATATTAGCCAATGGGACGCCAATGTGACAGAATAGAATTTTATAATTATCTATTTAAATTCCTCATATTTAAATTTTATTTTTTCTCTTAAATATAAGCTCTCAAAGAAATTAAAATGCTGAAAAATTTCTACTTAAAATATTTTGCTATCCCTTTGACTTTGTCAAATCCTGTTCTTATATAAATAATAGTGTGTACTTTCTTATTCTTTCTCTATGGTCAAACCTACATGCATCTATAAATATGTGTATATTAATTATAATTAATCACAAAGAGTATTTGAGCTTTCTGAATAATTATTTCTTTGTATCAAATCATCTGGCTAAATTTCAATCTTTCAATGAGTTTCTTTTCAAAGTGGTTTAGCAACTTAGTGAAAGAAACATTTGAGTATCTACTGCATGAAAGGCATGCATTCATTCATTCAACAAACATTTATTAAGCTTCTCTGAACCTAGCCCTGTTCTAGGTATTGGGCATAAAGAGATAAGGCCATGTCTCTGCTAGGATGGGGCTTACTTTCTATTGGGAGACAGAGACACGAAAAAATAATTTCAGAGGGTGATACACACAATAAAAAAAAATTCTTATGAGACAGAGAGTGACTGGGAGGGTCTATAACTCTGAAAAAGGTATTTCAGAGAAAGTGCTCCTGAGGAGATGACATTTAGTGGTAAATCTGAAAAATGCGAAGATACCAATTACAGGAAAATGAGCTTTCTAGGCAGAGAGATCAACAGTATAGTGGTTCCGAGATCAGCCTGCTGGAGGGACAGCAGGGGGCCAGGCACAAGAAAGGGCAGCGAAGCAACCTTGGGGGAGCGTAGGGAGAAGCCAGCTCATATCCCACCTTGTAGACCTGAAGGGAAGGTGCAGACTTTATTCAAAGGGCAATGGCCACTATTGGGGGGTTTTAATCCAGGTAGGAAAACCATCTTATCTAAGATTTTAATATTTAGTTTGTCTGGGTGGTAGGGTACTAGAAGATTAAGCAAGGAGACTGGTCGGAAGGCAGTTGTAGTAGAGTGAATGAGGAAGACAGAATCAACTTGTATTTTGGAGGTAAACATAAAAGGATGCACATATAGGAACAGGAAAGCAGAGGCACCAAGAAGGGCTATTGGGTTTTAGCTTAAAGAAACTGGGTAAGTGGTAATGAAATTTCTTGAATGAGAAAGACCGTGGAGGAACTGATGTTGGGATAATCAAATTTCTGCTTTGGATATAAAACATCCAAAGAAAGGTATAAGCAGGTAAATGTATTCATCTGCATTTGAAAAAGATACTCAGATGTATCAAAATTTGACACAAAGAAATACTTTTTCAGAAAGCTTAAGAAACATGTTTGTGATAAATTAATGATAAATTACACACACACAAACACAAATACATAAAATTTGATGAGAGAGAGAGAACTCTGCTAATTTTGGAGACATCAGCATATAGATGGTATTTACAACTACAAACAAACTGATGTGACCTACAGTGACAACGTGGGGAATGAAGAGAAGAGGGCTGAAGACTGAACCCAGAGCAATTAATCATTTAACTGTTGGGCAAAGGAGAGGGAATCAAAAAGTCTAAAATAATGAGAAGGGACTTACTCAAATTTAAAAAGGCCATATGTATATAGGACAAACCCACAGCCAACATCACATTGAATGAAGAAAAATCAAAAGCATTCACACTTAGATATGGAACCGGACAAAGTTGACAGCTATCTCTGCTTCTGTTCAACATAGTGCTGTAAGTTCTAGCTAGAGCAATCAGGCAAGAGAAGGAAGTCAAGGGTATCCAATTGGGGAAAGAAGAGGTCAAATTATCACTCTTTTAAAATGATATGATCAATGATTCAAGCAAGACACTCCTGCAAACCCTAAAGATTCAACCAAGACACTCCTGCAAACTCAATAAAATCTCAAGCTACAAAATAAATGTACACAAATCAGTAGTTTTCATATATGCCAACAGTAAAGCTGAGAATCAAATAGCAAGAACAAAAAAAAAAAATACCAAGGAATACATTTAACTAAGGAAGTAAAATAACCTTTATAATGAAACCTCTGAAACCCCGAGGAAGGAAACTGTGAAGGATGTAAACAGTTGGATGTGCTCATGGGTCAGAAGAATCCACACGGTTAAAATGGCTGCACTCTCCAAAGTGATTTACAGGCGTAATATAATCCCCATTAAAATATCAATGCCATTTTTCACAGACCTAGAAAAAATAGTTCTATGCTTCATATGGAACCAGAAAAGATCCCAATAGCCAATGCAACTTTACATAGTAAGAACAAAGAAGGAGGCATCACCTTATCAATTTTTAAGCTATATTATGTGGCTATAGTAACCAAAAAAGGACAATACCAGCACAAAAACAGAGATATAGACCTAGGATAAGAACAGAGAACTGAGAGATGAAAGTAACCTCATATTTCCAGCTAACTTTTGACAAAGCAGATAAAAACATTAACTGGGGAAAATAATCCCTATTAGATAAATGGTGCTGAGGAAACTGGGTAGCCAAATGTAAAAAACTGACATAGGATCTGCACCTTTGCCACTCATAAAAATTAATTCACAATGGATAAAAGACCTAAACCTAAGAAATGAAACTACAAGAATTCTAGAGGAAGATGTGGGAAAACTCTTACAAATAGCAGCCTCAGGAAAGATTTTATGGAAAAGACCTCAAAAGCAATCACGACAACAATAAAAATAGACAAGTGGGACCTGATCAAATTTAAAACTTTTTGCATAGCCAAGGACATAGTCAATAGAGTAAATAGCCCACAGAATGGAAGAAAATACTTGTATGCTATACATTTGATAAAGAGCAGATAATCAGAATAGTCATCAGCAAGAAAAAAATCAAACAACCCCATTAAAAAGTGGACAGAAGACTAGAACAGAAACATACATTAAACTATCCTCAAAACAAGGTAGTCTAATGGCCAATAAACAAGTGAAACATACTCAACATCTCTAATCATTAGGAAAATACAAGTCAAAACCACCATGAGATGTTACCTAATTCCAGTGAGAATGGCAATTATCAAAAAGTCCCACAATAAGGGCTGGCATAGATGGGGAGCACTTAGACACTGCTGGTAGGACTGCAAACAACCTGTATGGAAAGAGGGTGTGATATGAAGACATCTCAATGAACTTACAGTAGACCTACCATTTGATCCAGAAATCCACTGCTGGGTATATATCCAAAGGAAAGAAAGTCATTTTATAAACAGGACACCTGCACTCACATGTTTATAGGAACACAATTCACAATTACAAAGACATTTGGGGGGAAACAACCTAAGTGTCCACCAATACTTGAATGAATTAATAAAATGTGGTATATGCATACCTTGGGGTACTAGTCAGCCATAGAAAAAATGGTGATCTAGTATCTTTTGTGACAACCTGGATGGAACTGGTAACCACTCTTCTAAGTGAAACAACACAGCAATGGAGAAACAAACACATGTGTTCCAAATCAAATTGGAACTAATTAACCCTTAAATGCACATATGGAAGTAAATCTCGATGAAAATCAAGCTGGGGGGAGGGAGAAGAAGGAGATGTGTATATTTACACCTATGGAGGATAGTTCACATTATCTGGGTGAAGGGCACACAACTTTGATTTAATCTGTACAAAAACACAGTATGTAAACAAAACATGTGTAGCCCCGAATATTCTGATATTTAAAAAATGAATGACTCAAAAGAAAGAGGACTATAACAAGCATATGCTATTTGCAAAAGTCAAGTGAAGAAAATGTTTACTTAGGAGAAGTGATTAACCATATCAAAAGTGCTGAAAGGCTCGCTACGGTGACTGAGAATGGGCTAACCACTGGATTTAGGAAGACGGTGGACACTGTTAAACTTGATGTTGACTTTGAGTAGTGTGGAAGAAGTGAAGATGAGAAATAGTTCCAGATGTTACTGGGGATAGACAAGTGAAAAAGACAAGGCCAGTGTCTTAAAGCAGGGGTCCTGTTATGTGTTAGACAAACCTTTTGCCAACAAGCCCTGAAATGTATGCTTTTCTTTTGACACAAAAGGGTGTTATGTTTATATTAATTAATGAGCACTTCCTAAGGACCTGCTACTATAGTAAAAGAAAAACTTTAGATAAATAACACATTTTATTAAGAACACAAAAGCTTCAGTGTATTGAAAATTTTATTATCAGATTGTTTATGAACTAAAAATATATTTCATATATCATCACACAGATTAAAATGCTCAAATATCAATGTTCAGAATATGACTATTCGAAAAGAACTGCAGACATTTACAAAAGATGTTTTCTTTGCCCTATTTCCAGAATCTTCCTAGGCAGGATGTTAGACAATGACTACATAGAATATGTGTGAATGATTACGATAAATGTGTCCCTTGCACAAAAGTCTGACATTTTATGTAATTATAGGCATGCTGAGTGGTTTAGAATAATGCACCACTGTCATCAAATCATATCTTTATATACATGTGTAATCCATTTTGCACAATGGTTCCAACTCAGTGTGTATGTAATTAAATTGTAAGGTGCAGTAATAGCTGCTGCTGAGTTGAAATTTTGCTTTTTAATTTTTAAGAAATGAATAGAAAACACAGTCTAGTGAACATCAAAGTATTTTTTCAAAACTATTAAATCTCATCAAAGAGGTCTTCTGGGCTGCTGTTTCTCAGAGTTTCCAAAGACATGTTTTCAGCTGAGATGTGCTCCTCTTTCAACGTCTCAGGTAGGGAAGGATCAAGTCTAGAGTTAAAAAGAAAATCAAGATAGTTTCATTTTTAACACTTCCATTATAGAGTAAAAGAAAATGAAGAAACATGTAAATGAAATGACAGATCCTGGTTCAGAATGGTCTAGAGAATTATTTCCTTATGCTGTTGCTGTTAATTATGAAGAAAGAAAAGAAGGGAGTTAATTTCTTTTAACAGCTTTAGAATTAATCTGTTTTTATTCCGAGCTAACAAAATTTCAAAGGCCTACAACAATACTCATAATCAAGTTTGAGAAATAAAATATTCTATTTTCTATGCATTAAAGCCAAGACACAGAGGGGTTTCAAGCCATTCCTTTAATGATTTCATGTAAATGATTTTACATTTTCCTTCAGCTTCCTTAAATTCTACCTATTAACATGCATTTTAATCTCAGTAACAGAAAGTCCTGATTGCGTGAATTTTCTTTCGTGCCCAGTTGATTGTAAGTGTGTAGATGACGGAGCAGCTGTTGCTGAAATGTTATTGATCTACATTCACTTACTACATCGAAGAATCTACATTTCTTCATTCAATAAACTAAACGTTATTCAGGTTTGGCACTGTAGTTACTATCTCAATGGACTGGCCTTTATATTTATGTAAATGTTTTCTGTGAGTCCTGTGGTCACTGCCCTGATCACTGCTAACTTGTTAACTCGTTTTAGGAAGAGTGCGCTGGAGGCTAACAGAGTTCAATCAGGAGTAAATCTTAGGAATGTATGTTAGTATCCAGGTGAAAACATTGTCAGTAGGTTCCATGGAACCTAAATAAAATATTTTGAATATTAACAATTAGAGGTGACTTTGGGGACAATTATGATTAGGTTGAGTCAACCCAGTAATACTCAGTATTTCCAACTTTGCAGGCCAGGGAGGAGTCACAGGAGCAGTGCTGAGCTGAAAAAGCATGGGGCTTGAAGTCAGGAGACTCACCTTTGAATCTAGTTCTATTTCTTTTTAGCTACATGACTTCAGGCAAGTCAATTACCTAAGTGGAATTCTGCTTTTTTACCTTTAAAACTGAGATAATAATATCTGACTCAGAGGTGGCCTAAAGATTAAATTAGTTGATATAGATGAAAATGTTTGTATTACTTGATAGTATTACATAATCTAAATAGGAGCTTTTGCTAATACCAGAATAAAAGAATAACCAAAGAAATCACCCAAATATCAATTCAGATAATAAGTATATTAAAAAGCCTGTACCCATAATTAGTTGCACAGATTATTAGAAATGAATATACCACAGGGCCCTCCTTGGCCTCCTGATTGCATATGATTAACCATGGTTGACTGCCTCTAGGCCAGAGACATGTTCTGTCTTATCCTGAGCAAGCCAAGTTCAGACAATATTACCACCACAGGAACGCCAAAGTGCTAGGCATTAGTGTATTGTCAAGATGACAAGCACTACCCTCTGGGAGTTGTGATTTTAAAATTAACAATAAATACAGACATAATTATTGTAACATGTAATTAAATATCTAAAAATATATTTCATAAGAGGAGAAAATGATACAGCATGGAATAAAAGTATTACTATTACATGAATAAGTTTTCAATGTCAACTCAAAAAACAAACATTAAACATTTTTTTCTGTCCCTAAACATCTTACAGGTACTGTTCTTTTTCCTAGGCAAAAGAGAAAACTCAGTTATTCCAATTAAAAAGTAAAACATGGAAAAATCTCATAATTTTGCTCACTGTGTAGACACTGTGCAATCAGAATACAGAGATCTATCAGTTTCATTTAAAAAATCAACATAGGACAAAAGGATAATTCGGAAGTGATTAAGGATGAAAGAAGTAGATTTGTAGCACTTTATTTGCAATTCTCATCTCCTTTTAAAGTCACCTTGGTAAATAGATTTTGATTCTTGTTCATAGTGTCTTGTTACAACTGGTTCGCAGTAAAAGTTTTCCAGTGAATGGAGATCCTGGTTCCACAGCTTTCATACCCGTGCTGAGTCAACAAAGCACATTTAGAACTCTACCCAAAATTTAAAAAATGTTTTATTTTCAAAAGTATGTTCGTTAAAAGACTTTTGATAAATTCTAAAAAGCACAAAAATGAATATAAAATGTTATCCTATTTTTCATTTTTGTATTTTCATAGTTTTTACAAAAAATGGGATCATTCTACATATTTATGGTCTTGCAGCTTGAAAATTTTATTCCACAAGATATTAAAGATGTCTTCGCATGCTGATCTACATTCATCATTCACGTGAATTTGGATGGACTAACCATTCGTCCACTGATAGATTTTGGGTTAGTTCCATTTTCAATTATTCTTATATACAACATAGCAATTAATATCCTTGTACATGTATCAAAGCATATTTATCACTTTATTTTTTCAAGAACATGCTTGTTCCAGAGGTCATGCTAAAGAGTTGCAATTCAAAAGAAAATAGCTCAGAGAACTTGTATCTAAAGTCTTAAAAAGTGAGGTAAAGTAGTGATTTGAAACTTGGGAGTTCCTATATTAGTATGGCTCAGTTTAAATTCTAAACTTTCCACAAAGACTTTTTATTTTGACTTTCCATATTTAGGCTCATTTTTGTTTCCTCTTATCATTTATAGTACCCTAGATTTCAATAGATAGTTTTTGTTTAATCAATGTCTTTTTGAGTATTTACTATGAACCCCTCACTCACTGATACCCTCAAAAAGCATTTAGTTAAACCTTTTACTTTATCTAGTCTTTTTCAAACATGTATTTTCACTTAAAAATGCTATGAGTAGCTTAAAGATAAGGATTATGTAGTATAATTTGTTCACAAAGATTCCCTTTAGGAATCTCTATAAATGTGGTAACAATATTTAGGGTTCAGATAGATTTTTGGATATTTTTCCATGGCTGAATTGGTACAACAGGAAGAATTCTGAATCCAGGATCAGGAAATATTTATTTATGCTTTACACCAATTAGAGATTTTGGTTGGATCTCTGAACCTTTCTGGACATGACTGTCTTAATTTAATTTGTGGAAAGTTAGGGTTACTATATATGATTTTGGAGCTCCTTAAGTCTCTGAATTCTGAGAGAGTTATGATTAAATATTTTATAAAATATAGGTTCTCAAATATATTTATGAAATAAATTAATAATGTGAATTAAAGAAGAAAACCAAATGACAGATTTAGAGACTGTAACATTAAAAGCTAAGGCATAGGGTTTTTACAAATAAAAGGAATAAAATGAAAGTTCTTCAGATAATGACTATCTCACTAAGAGGTTTAGGTTCTCAATAATGTAATTATAGAGAACCTATAATTATGTAATTATGTATTCTATATTCTATTAGTTTAATTTTCACACTGAATTAAAACATAAACACACACATACAAACTAGAACTTGAATCAAATTTGTACTACCACCATCTAATCAACAACACATAGTAACAACATATAGTATAATCAAAAGTACAGATCAAAAGCTAGATTTGTTAAAAAAAGTTTCATCTATTTTATCTAGGTAAAATTTTTCTTTAAAATGTTAGAAGGAATGACTTCCCTTTTAATTTTCTGCCTGTTGAATTACCTACATCTTTTAAAATGATATTTCGAGGTGTTAGTTACTTTTGTAAAGACATTTTCTGACGGTGCGCGGGCCGGGATTTGGGTGCGCGGTGTAGGACCGGGAGGAGGTGAGGGCGGCCGGGGACCACCATCACCATGCTCGAGTGACCTCTATCCACGTGGGGCAGGCAGGTGTCCAGACTGGCAATGCCTGCTGGGAACTGTACTGCCTTGAACACAGAATTCAGCCTGATGGTCAAATGCCAAGTGATGAAACGATCGGTGGCGGCGATGACTCCTTCAGCATGTTCTTCAGCGGGACTGGGGCTGGCAAGCATGTGCCCAGGGCAGTATTTGTGGACCTGGGGCCCACCGTGGTGGATAAAGTGTGCACAGGGACCTACAGGTAGCTTTTCCACCCTGAGCAGCTGATCACCGGGAAGGAAGATGCAGCCAATAATTATGCCAGAGGCCATTACACCATCAGCAAGGAGATTGTGGACCTGGTCCTGGACCGGATCCGCAAACCGTGCACCGGACTGCAGGGCTTCCTCCTCTTCCACAGCTCTGGGGGCAGCACCGGCTCTGGGTTCGCATCTCTGCTCTTGGAGCCGTTGTCGGTGGACTACTGCAAGAAGTCCAAGCTGGAGTTTGCCATCTACCCAGCCCCCCAGGTTTCCACAGCCGTGGGGGAGCCCTACAACTCCATTCTGACCACTCACACGACCCTGGAGCATTCTGACTGTGCCTTCATGGTGGACAACGAAGCCATCTATGACCTACGTCGGCGCAACCTGAACATCGAGCGACCCAGGTACCCCAACCTCAACCGTCTGATTGGGCAGATCGTGTCCTCCTTCACGGCTTCCCTGCGGTTCGACGGGGCTCTGAATGTGGACTTGACAGAATTCCAGACCAACCTGGAGCCGTACCCCCGCATCCACTTCCCCCTGGCCACCTACGCCCTGGTCATCTCAGTCGAGAAGACCTATCACGAGCAGCTGTCGGTGGCTGAGATCCCCAATGCCTGCTTTGAGCCGGCCAGATGGTCAAGTGTGATTCTCGCCATGGCAAGTACATGGACTGCTGCATGTTGTACAGGGGGGACATGAGTCCCAAAAGATGTCAACGTGGCCATTGCTACTATCAAGACCAAGCGTACCATCCAGTTTGCGGACTGGTGTCCAACTGGATTGAAGGTGGGCATTAACTACCAGCCCTCCACCGTGGTTCCCGGAGGCAACCTGGCCAAGGTGCAGCGGGCCGTGTGCAGACTGAGCTATACCACCACCATTGCCGAGGCCTGGGCGCGGCTGGACCACAAGTTCCATCTTATGTACGCCAAACCGGCCTTCGTGCACTGGTACGTGGGAGAAGGAATGGAAGAGGGGAAATTCTCGGAGGCCGGTGAAGACCTGGCAGCTCTGGAGAAGGATTATGGAGAAGTGGGCGTGGATTCTGCTGAAGCTGAGGCTGAAGAAGGGGAGGAATACTGAGGGGAGGGCGTGGCAGGCACACCCCTCTTCCACTTTCTCCTGCCACCCCTCTGCACATCTGCTCTCAAGTTTTTTACAATTAAAGTTTCTGTTTAAAAGCAAAACAAACAAACAAACAAAAAAGACATTTTCTGAGGAATAGAAATTTTTTCTTACTCAAATGAGAAGCATTAAGTATTTCTTGGAGTGAATGACTTGCATTTTGTAACATATTCTGAGAATAAGTTTCTGAAACATTTCAGGGGACCAACCTCAGCAAACAGAGAGGTCCAGGAAAATGTTTAATGATGGCACCAAGATACATAAAGAATCAAGGTCACTTGGCTTCTGACACAAACAATGGTTCTAAAATAAAATAAAAAAATCAACATTTATGTGGCCTACCTGTATCTCTACCTGTACAACACACATAAAATTCATCAGGTGAATTACACACTAAATGGGAATGGCAAAATTTAAAAGCTTTTAGATTAAAGTAAAAGAGAATGTTTTTAGTATCTTGGGATAAGAAATCTTTTGTTTAAGGCAGACATTGAAAGATACTAAAGATGAAGGTCTTTAGTATCTTGGGGGTAAGAAAGTGTTTTGTTTAAGGCAGACATTGAAAACCAAAAACATAGAGATTGATACATTCAATTACTTTAAAAGTACTTCTATTCATTAATAGATACCTTAAAGAAAATGGAAAAATAAGTCATAAACTGCAAGGAGATATTATAACATTCAGTACTAAAAGAGAATTAATACCCAAAGCACTCCTATAATTAATTTTTAAAACCTCAGCATAATTTAAAAATGTATTGCAAAATGGCAAATAAACTACAGAACTTCCCAGAAGGAAGAACAGCTGGGGGAAATGAGCATATGGTGATAAGCTCAACTTCATTAGTGACCAAAGAAATGGAAATTAAAGCCACTGTGAAATATTTTATACCAGATTAGCAAAAGGTAAAATGTAAAACAATATCAATGATTTCAAAGGCTGTGGAATAATTAAATAAACTATTGCTGGTGGGACTGCAAACATTTGAAACCACTTTAGAAAACAATTTGGGAATATCTGCCGAAGTATATGAAGTCCATGCACCTCTAACCCAGGATTTCTACTCCTGGGTACATACTCTAGGGAAACATTTGCATGTGTGTGTCAGAAGCTATGACCCAATCCCAGGTGTACTGTTTATAATAGTGGAGAGCTAAAAACTACCCAAATGTCTCTCCATAGGAAAAGAGGCAAATAAATTATCCAATTTGCATGCAATGGACTACTATACATCTATACACATGTATGAATCTCAAGCATAATTTTAAACAAAAGGTCGAGGTATGAAAGAATACACATGGTATGATTCTGTTTCAGATTGTATATGAAACCAGCACATTGTACCCCCTGATTGCACTAATGTACACAGCTATGATTTAATAAAAAAGAAAAAAAAATAAAGTTCAAAACTATGCACACTTTGTTTATTACTCTTTGAACAATGGTGTGTGTGTGTGAGACAGAGTGCATCCATGCGTGTATATACGTAATAGTTCTGGACCTTTTTTGCTCTTCCATGGCAGTGTTTTCAGCTTTCTACATTTGGTAGCTTTGTCTATCATGAAGACGGTGATACAGAAGGGGAGAAGGTAGAAGAGGAGAAGGGTTAGCAAAAAGAATTTAGCTTCAGACAGTGTGAGGAGTCTGAAGTGCCTGTGGATGTCTAAATGGAGACAGCTGTGGAGTAGGTAGGGCGCTCAGGAGGGGTGTCTGTACACAGATAGCCACAGCCCTATCAGTGGCCACTAAGGGCATGTGAGTTGAGTTGAAAAGATCATCCTGAGAAGAATCTATCAAAGAAAAGAACGGAATCTATTAATTCCATTCTATTAGTATGGAATACTGGAGCACATTAAAATTGCAGGGGCACAAGGCTAGAGAGAGAGAAATGAGTAACAGGAGGTTGGAAAGGAATGATTCAAGAGAGATGAGGAGAACCAAGAAGGGGAGGTGTTGCAGATGCCAAGGGCAAAATTTATTTTGTGTGCCCACAGCTTGTGCTTGGTCCATTTGCCACCTGGATGCTGGCTGTGTATGTAACTCTGACTGCCGAACCTGTAAACACACTTAGGTGAATTATTTTCATCCACTATAAATAATCTAGAGTCGAGAAGAAACATCTGGAGGGGATACTACTATGCTCATGATTTGTTACAGACAAGAACAGTCAATTTTTTTTTTTTTTTCCGGGAAGAACGAAGTCTCAAAACTTTTGGACTCCAACAGTCACAACCAAAATCTAGCAAATGGTCATTTCTGCCTATTCACCAAGGCAGGGCATTCTGAAGTAGCTGTTTCTCTCATCTTAAAATAAAAAAGTACGTACAACTTGGCTTTACCTCCAACTTCCTTGGAGTTTCCCTATCTCATCTCTGACTTTCCTCTGGGACTGGATAAAGCTCATATGTGGGATGCAGGATGAAGATGATGGGTAAGGTAAGAGCAGGGTAACAGGTGAGAATCAGACCTCAGCTTTGGCTGGGAAGTTACATGATTTGGTGATAATAAAGTCAAATAGCTAATAAATTTTTTAAGACGTGGATATAGTCAATCAAACCTTCGACTTCAAAAAATGACTTCAAAAAATAGCCAAATCAAAATACCAAGTACATGCTGCTGTTAAGTAACTAGGCAGCTATCATACTGACATTAACAGAATTCTCATTATGGAATAAATTCAATTATTAAAACATCTTTTAAATTAAAAAAGCTTTCAATAATAATGTGCTTAATGTGCTTGAAGATTTTACATCTCCTGAGTTACCACTTTATTTTCAATGTGTTAGAACTTTAAAAATATTTGATCTTAGAGTAAATGGGAAAAGTAGCCTACAAATTTCTAGTTGACCTTTTAAAAACCAAAAACATCTCCTAAATAAATTAACAGACTGAAGTCATCAGGATTCGGTAAAACCCATGTTGGACATTGTCTGGAATTCACTAGGCCGAGATGTCATTTCATCAGCCTGAGAAAATGAAATAAGAGAAGCTGAAACTTTCTGGCAACCAAAATGGCAAATAAAAGAAATTTCATATGCTATTTTCTATTAAGTTCCTAAAGATATCATTTTCTAATAAATACGATGTTGCTGTTTAAATTCAGCAAGAGCAAGGAGGAAATGAAAATATGCCTTTGAAATAAATGATTTTGAATGAAACAAAGAGAATAATAAAGAGTAAATATATTTAGTGCTAAAATACAGTATAAATTCTAAAATTTTCCTGTAAAATATACATATTATGGATTTGAAAATCAAATTATCTAGTTCTATGTAATTTAATTTTAAAAGTTAATTACCAAGTTATAGACTCTACAAAGATGCCAACCCTTTAAGCAGGAATTTCATAATAAGAAATTGAAAGATTTTGTTACTTTTGCCATACTTTATTCACATAGATAATAGTCCTGGTAATTCATTAGATAACCAATACCAAAGTCCATGCATGCTTTACCAAATCAGTACCTGAAATATATTAAACTTCACTTTGTCCTGCATTCATTGTGAGTTTTAAAATAGCTTAGGTGACATCTGCTACTGTTGATCTATGCCTAAGAGTAGGAAACTGTCTCCCTTGAAGACAAGCCAGGTAATCTGTTTGCTAACTAACTGCTGCTTGGTGTGTAACAAATGAAGCCTCCCTCACTAGCCTAGAAGCTTCTCCAGGCGGAAGACTGCTTTATTTGGCCTGACACAGTATTTGTCACATAGATGTTCCACTGATTGTATGTATTAACTACTAAGTATATAATTGAATAACTAGGATAAACTAGTAGTATATAATTGAATAACTAGGATACTAACCAGAAGGAATAAGAAAGTTAAGCAACCTCCCCAAAGCCACACAGCCAGGAAGTGTGGAAGTGAACAGGCAGGGAGGTTGGTGACAGAGCCAGGGTTAAGCCTGGGTTTCCCTCCCTTTAAATCCATACCGGTGCATGGGGGTAACTAAATCTTATTTCTACTCCAGAAAATGTTTTTCTCTTCTTGGGAAAGCAGGTTGGTTGCATGCAGTGTGTCTTGAAAAGTAGTTCTGTGAGCTACTCTCTAAAAAAAAAAGAGATGTAGCCCAGGTGTTTGGAAAATATTTATTTTTCTCCACTAAGTCCTGTAAGAGTTTCATGTACATGCTATACATTAAAAACTGTAAAAATAGTGCGAGACATAACTACAAGATGGACTTTACCTAATAAATTCTAATACTGTGACTTGGTTGTTTGTACCCTCACATTAACCTGAAAAAAAAAGCTATAAAAATTTCTTCCATAAATAAACCTGTTATTTAAATTATTAGGTAAAATAACAGCAAGATGCAGAAGACTGTGTGTAGAGAAGTAGAGTGTGGACGCGCGTGATACGTGTGTACACACCTGTCTCTGTGTGTGTACACACATACGGTTGTGTGTCTACAATGGCTCTGGAGGGACACATCAGCAAATGGTAAAGGCTGATAGGAATCTGTACCGAGAGACAGGGATACCTTTTGCTGAATATTATCTTAAACTGCTGGAATATTTTTAAAAACCTTATACATAGATAATATTTTTCTAAGTGCTTTAAGAAAAAAGGAGCTTGTTTAACCTAGGTTTTCCAAATGAACTTGACAGAAGCCTCTTTTCTCAGAATCCCTCCACCTCTTAACAACCTAAGAAACTAATCTTTTCCAAAACAGGCTGTATTACTAGTTTCCTTGAGAAAACAACACGTACTGGTCTAAACCCCCAAACTTAGTGGTCCAATGAAGGACAATAAAAATACAAAGAAAGGAGACAGCACTCTACTTTTGGCTACAAAAAAACTGGAAAACACATGGCCAGACAGTAACAGCCTTACGGAAGCGAAGTGATCTCTAATGGACCCAGGGCCAGGAGCCAGTTTCGCGACAGTGTGGGACCAGCTGTTTTAGTTTTCTATAGCTTCTGTAACAAATTACCATAACATAGCACCTTAGAACAACACAAATTCATCATCTTACAGTTCTGGAGGTGGGAAGTCTGACAGGGTTCTCACTGGGCTCAAATCAAGATGTTGTCAGAGCTGAGTTTTTCTCTGGAGGTGGTAGTGGAGAAGCTGTTTCATCGCTTTTTCCAGCTTCTCCAGGCCACTCCCTTCCTTGGTCACTGAAGCCAACAATGGCAAATAGACTCTTTCTCACATCACATCACCCTGACCTTGCCTGCTTTGTCATCTCGCTCTCTTAATCTCCGTTTCTACCCCTCTTTTCCACTTAAGGGCCTTTGCAATCACATCGGACCCACACCTGGGTAATGCAGGATTATTTCACTGTTTTTAAAGTCACCTGATTTGCAATCTTAATCCATCTGCGATCTTAATTTCCCTTTCTTCCATGGTCTAACATGTTCTCAGGCCCCAGAGATTCAGAATAGAACATTTTTTTGTGGAGGGGGGACATTATTCTGCTTACCATTCCAGCCTCAACTTTGTTAAGGCTCAACTGTTGCTCTAATAGTTTAAATACTTTTCAGGAAAACTGAACATTGAAACGGGCTGCAGGACCTACAGAACCCAGAGCTGAGAGCAACTCCTGACCTGGTTGGAAGAGGCATTGCAAGGTCAGTGCAATGTGCCTGAAGCTCAAATAAGAACCGCATAGTGGCCTCACCTAGACATGAATGGAACCGGGTCCTGAGTCGGGCTGGTGACTGTCATCATCCGTCACCCACCCATCCAATATTTGCTGAGTGCCTACTCTCCATCAGAGACCGAGGCAGACCTAGGATAAAAAGTGAGCAAACTACCAGCCTAAGGCAGAAGTAATACTAAGCTGCTAAACTCCCCTAAATACGTAATATTTAGGAGATAACAAAACTCCGTAATACGGAGATAACAAAACAAAATGCTGTTCCACTGCAAAAGTTCTAAAGAGTAAGGCTGCTAAAGTACCATCACCGGCATGTGACCTGTGCTGTCAGTCACACAGGGCCACAAGTTAGAAGGGCTTCATAGTTGGTTCAAGGCCCTGCTGCAAAATTTTTCCATGAGACGTTGACTAAGGATGGTTCTGCAGCCTGACTTTGTAAACACAGACTATTATGTGACATTATCAACATCGTATAATACCTTTCATATGAGTATCATACAACTAATATGTAAAATGAACAAATTAAAAAACGATTTCTTTACACGGCATATTATTAATAATTCTACTTAGACATATAATGGGTGAATTCAAAGAAAGTTGGTCATTTCTCAAATTTAGGGAGATGGTCCGTCTTAAATATGTCAGAAAAGGGTCAAAGCACTGGAGAAAGCAGATGTAAATAATATACACAATTCTTTGGCTTTTGATTTTTGAATCAAAAGGATTAAACTTTTCAGTTGATATTTAAAATATAACCAAACTGTAAAGCAAAAGCAAACTGTATGTGAAGGTGGAAAGCTTTTAAGACAAATCACTGTATCCCACAACTTTCAGCCAATTGCTGTGTACAGGAGGCAGCGCACGCCACAGAGGGGACGGTGTCCATCTCCAGAATTACTGGAGAAGGACTTATCCAACACTGTTTGACCTAGAAACGTCTTTCTCAGGTATGATACTATGATTCCAATAAAAATGTATGTCAGCACTAAACTTTTATTTATCATACTAAAAATATGTGAACATCTCAAACGTTAAGCCAAATCCACATAGAAAGCAGTGACTACAGCTGTGTGTCATTTTCATATAACGAGAGTAGAACTTCCAAGGTTGACCATCTGCCTACACTGCCCACCTCCTTAAGCCGACCTCATTTTCATTGACTGGACAAGCACCACTGTCCGCATCGGTACATTACGCTTAGTTCCTTGGGTTGACCACCTCTGTATGTTGACCAGTTTGTTACAGTCCCTGGGGTGGTCAGCTTACAGGGATCCTACTGTATATTAACTTAGCATACTACATACATTTTCTGACTGTGAAATCTTCATGATTACATAAATTACCCAATATTTCAGGACTTTTTATTGAACTAATGTTTATTTTGAGGAAGCAGAGTAAGTACGACATAGAGTTCCATTAGTGTACTAATGGATACAGTGTGGGCTCATTTCCTTAAATGTCTTGCTGTAATCAGTGGCTTAAGAAAAATCTAAAAATGAGACTTTTTGAAATCATAACTCTTCAAAATTCATAGTAGAGGAAGCTTTCCCATTCTATTCAGAAAGAGTAACAAGTTTAAATAGGTTTAATTTGCCAAAATGCAGGATTAGCTATAGCCTGTAATTATTATGCCCTGAACGTATAAATTCCATAAATAATTAACTTAACAGTTCAAACAGCTATGGTTATATAACTTATTTTATTTTTCTGTTATGTGAATAAGAAAGCTATATATCTCAGCGTTGATCATCTGTCATTTGAATTTCTTACATAACTATTTACTCTTCTCTTTGCCTTTCATTTTTCCCCTCAGGCCATATCCACATTGCTGATAATCAGTTTCTTTTCTATAAGACAAATCTGATTATTACTTTCCACTCCTTCTAGGATACAGTTGGAATTCCTTTAGCATGCAAAAAAAAAAAAAAATCATTGCATAATTTCTAGTTTCACAAACTTCTTGTCATTAACCCAACTCTTTCTCAGTGTCCACACTTTTCCACACAGTTCTCTCAGCTTTAGAACTCTTCTATCTGCTTAACTAAGTAGACTCCTACTCATCAATCAAAGCCAAGTTCAAATGTCACTGCTTCTGTCAAGCATTCAAAATGAAGGTCATTATCTCCTATTTACACAGAGTATATCCTAAATCAATTAGGTATTTGCCCAGCAACCACTGCTGTGGAAGAAACTGCCCCAAACTTAGTGGCATACAATGAAGATCATTTCATTATGCTCATGTTTTCTGTGAGTCGGCAATTTGGTCAGGCAACAGTGCAGATGGCTAGTCTCTGCTCCCCGGTGTCAAGGCCTAGTTAGGAATACAGGAAAGCTGAGGTGGAAACAAGGCTGGATTTGAAGAAGGCTCATTTACTCATATCCGGTGCTTGGACTGGAAGATTAGGACTGGCTACTGGACAGTCTACAGGGGTCTGGCTTCCTTGCAACACAGAGCCCGTAGGTGGTCAAACTTATGTGAAAGCTTCGGGCTCTAAGCACACAACTGACTTTTCTGACAGCCTCCAAAAATCCCACAGCATCTTCCCTCCTGTGTTCTACTGTTTACAAATGACTGCAAAAGCTGCCCATATTCAAGGAGGAGACACTAAAATCACCTCTTACTGAAAGGACCGTCAACCACAGACTTTAATTCCTGTAACATCTTTGTTGCCTACATTGTGAGTAACCTGAGAACAGGGAGAATAATTGACAATCATTGTTTTATTCAGAATTTAAATAGTCACTTAGAACAAAGAACTGATTTTTTATTGAATAAATTTATTAAAACGCCTTTTGTTCAGGGTATTTGGCTTTTTTTTCTCTTAGAATTGAGTGTCAAAAAACCTACATCTAGTCTCATATACAATCTACACAGACTGTAATCCATTCCAGTTCAGAAGGGCAGCAATATAGACTGTTTAGAAATGTCATCACATACAAAATATTTAAACCCCATTTACGACTCAGCAAGGACATTTTAATTTCTGAGAACTATCGCTGGCCAGCAGCTCACTTTCCATTATGAGCTCACTTAAATTATTTATTTTTCCAAGTAGTTCTGGATGTTTATAAATTTATATACTTACAAGTTCACACAAACATCATGAGTTTCGTTATGATGGAAACAGGAATGTTTGGGGAGGGAAAGTTGTGGTTACATGAACAGTGTTTTAATTCTGATGGCTAAAAGTCTCACTAACAAATGCTGGTCAACTTCTAAGCAAACATAAACTCAGAACCCAAATACAGAATACTCTAGTTAGTTGGATTTTTTATTAACTTAAGTTTCACCAAATTATTATTACTATTCAAGTCTTAGAAATGTTAGTCAACTTAAACCTCCTCTCTCTGGCCATTGAGAAGCAAGAGGACAATCAAGCAATCCTACTTTTCTTAACAAGACAAGTAAGTCAAAGCCGAAGGAAAATCTTCAGCTCCATAGATCCTCTACTCTGTGCAGAACACGGCCTCTGTTATCAACAGGGAACTATAATGATCAATCCCACAATCAATAATCAATCAAGAAGGAGAAACAGATTTCAAAAGTCAGAAAGCATGAATATAAATTAAAATGTTAAACCAAGAAATTCTAACATGAATATAAATTAAAATGTTAAACCAAGAATTCTAAATTCTTGTTTGGGATTAGAAAAGTTGTCCATAAATTCACAAGCAGCCTCAAAAGACAACCATGAAAATTGAATGGGCTATAAACATGCATGGAAAATATTTAGCTGGATTTTACAATCTGATCAAAATTTCCTTTAAAATATATTTAACCTCCAAACTGCCCTCAAAATGTTACTGGACCGCCACAGATGGGTAAACACAAAAATCTGAATTCTTTGAAACAGCTGTCCAAACTGTACTCTTTCAGTGCTCTCTATGAAAATAGGCCCACGTGTCATATCACAAAGGATAAAAGATGCCTGATATTTCCCATATTATCAATGACTGCTCTTTTATAACTAAGAAATTTGGGAGTGACTAGCTGGAATAATTAAAAAAAAAAAGTCTGTTAGAACTTTAGTTTCTAGAGGGCAGGAACCATCATTGCCTATTTGCAGTTGTCCACATACAGAAGATTTGTGACTTAAGAAACGGTTATTTTTTTAAAAGCTTATTTTATTTTATTTTTTTCTTTTCTTTTCTTTTTTTTTGAAACAGAGTGTAATTATGTCACCCTTGGTAGAGTACTATGGTGTCACAGCTCACAGCAACCTCAAACTCTTGGGCTTAAGCGATTCTCTTGTCTCAGCCTCCTAAGTAGGTGGGACCACAGGTGTCCGCCATAATGCCCGGCTATTTTTTTGTTGCAGTTGTCATTGTTGCTTTATCTCGCCCAGGCCAGGTTAGAACCTGCCAGCCTTGGTGTATGTGGCCAGCGCCCTACCAACTGAGCTATGGGCGCTGCCCTTAACAGCTTATTTTAAAATGAAACTCAAGACATATTTTTCAGAAATGTTGTAAGTAACTGAGTTTTTCAGACAATACTGCAAAGACTACTATGTCTATAGTATGTATGACCTATTAGCAAGTAGTAATCCACAAGAGTTTGATTAATAGTCAGCTCACGTTGAGAACCTGTTTTTCAGACACTCCTTTTTTCAACCAATACTTTCGCAGGGTCAGGCATTGTGCTAGCCAGTGAGATGCAAAGATAAAACAAAGTTACTCTCCTTGAAAATCTCATAATCCAGTTGATGAAAAATATACTTAAACAATTAACTATAACATCTGCGATGAACTATACACAAAGTACTTACTTGCAGAATTAAAAACTCATTTTAAGTTTAATCTAATGATGGTACACATCTTTCCTTATAGAAGGACTATTTATATTTGTAGAAATATATATAAAAATTTTCATGTTACATATAAAATGCTATTGAATGTGTACTATACAGTAATTTCCTATAAGCCTTGAAAAAATACTTGGTTGTTAATGATCAAAAGTACATTCATATCAGCAACTTTTCACATGAAGAAAATGGAGTTGATTACTATATCGTATCACTATTTAAGGGAAAACTTTATTTATATTCTAAATAACTTTTATTTTATTAAAATAATGACAGACCTTTCTAATCATCCTCATGACTACACCTGTTGATATCTTAGTGTAATATTTAAAATCTTTATTTGTATATAAACATGATATAGTCTTTTTGAAATAATTATACTAAAAGTACTTCATGCCATTTTCCCCTTCATAATTTGTTGGAGAATACATTTCTTTGTCAATAATTACAAGTCTGCATAATTGTTTTTAATGACCTCATAGTATTCTGTAACATTGAAGTACCTTAAAAATGTAACTGATTCTTGATTCATAGTAAAACATTATGAACAATTTAGCTTTTTGTAAGTCACATTTCAGTAAGCGTCCTTGAATATACTTTTGCTAGGTAATGTTCTGAAGGCAATGGCTCTATTGATTCTAATTGGAAACAGTTGTCTATAACACTGTCGTTCCTGAAAGTTCGTAATCTGAGGAATGCTAGAGGGGCAAACAGAGCTTACAACTAACAGAGCAGCAGACATGGTTTTTCCACTACCTGGAAACTAAATGTTTTAAAGTGTGAAGTTGTATTTTGATACAATGCGATTTTTACTGTAGGAAGATTAAAAGGCTATAGAGATATGAAGACTTAAATGGTAGCAATTACCAGCATGGTTGTCTCTCTATATAAACCTAGGGAAAAAGATTAAATTTGGGGGAAACAAAGAAAGTATTTAGTAGAATACCTGCATACTACAAAATGAAAAGTGATTAGGAATTTTTAATTTTTCTCTTTAGAGACCACTGTCCTCCCTCTTACTTGGCAGTCATAAAAAGTTTTGATACTACGTATCAGAGGCGTTCCTTGTGCAGCCTCTACATGGAATGCTATTATTGTTCATTCACCTTGGGGATTTTAGATTAGGTCATCTCACCTGTTATAGAGGATGAATGGTTTCTGTCTGCTTATGTAAGTGTGTGGGCATGAAATATAATTTGGAAATACAGCAAACAAATATTTTTTTTACAGGATTCAGGAAGAGTTAGAGCCCACCATGCTTCTGAGCAGGCAGAGGGTAAATAAAAGGACTAAAAAACGAAGGTAACTTACACATCAAAAGTGTTTTATTCATCATGACACTGGCATTTTAATTTTGGTATACATGGTTATATTTTGATGTCACTCTGCCACACATAACTAAAAAGAATGATTTAAGAGGGGAAAAATGACTTTTTAAAGATGACTTTGCCCTTTCTCTGTGAAAATAAGAATTCTAACCAGAAATTTTAAATTTTCACACATAGCCTGGACCTTCCTTTCGCGTTGTTTATTTTAGAGCTCAACATACACAATTCCGTTGAAAGTCTAGCTAAAATTGTTGATCTATCACTAAGAGTAACAGGCAAGTAAAAGTATTAATGTTTTCCTTACACATGCACCGAACTCCTTATTTGTGTAGTTGTCACAATAATGCTATGTCGTTACAGTCCCTATTTTCCAGATAAGAAAACAAGACCTTAATATAGTGACTCATAGAGAGACGACGGAGGTCCTACACATTGGCCAAGGAAGGACTTGAACCCAGGTCTGTCTGCCTTCCTCATCCTCCTAACCCATATCTACCCCCTTGCTTTTTCACTTTGCTTCAACATCTTTCCTTTCTTTACTATGAGCCCAAATTCTATCCCTACAAGGCTCAGCTACAATGCTTCTTCTCTCATGAAACTTGCCTTGAACTCTGCCTCTTTATAATATTATATCACACATCACTAGAAAATTATTCTAACATAAAATAAACTAATCCTTGCTCAAAACAACATAGTTTTATGTGTTACCTGGCTAATTATAATGTGTGAAATTAAAAGCAGGTCCTTTTATAACAAATACCTCTTAACGCACAAAAGGTGTTTACAGTTAGGTTACAAACTCTATTTTTCCTTAAAGTCATTAACATCATGATTTTGACTGACCGGTACTTAGCAAGTGCTCAAAAGTGAATTGTGCTTTACCGGACACTGTCTGCATATTATTAAACTGACATGGTCACTGCCTTCTTTGAGCTTACAATAAAAAACAGATGCTGTGGGATAAACAAACACAAAAAAGAGATAAAGGTGCCTACATACATCTTTTCAATGATTGAAATACACTGCGTGAAATATTTATATTATGATCCAGTCATAGCACAAGTGGTGTGTGTGTGTGTAGAAGGCTGAAATGTTCATATTAAGGAAGGGTTGAGGTAAGGATTTTTCAAATGCAAGTTTTGTCTGCACGGGAAGGCAAGAGCTCACATCTGTGCCAGTCGGACCTTATTAGAAGAGTACAGGTGTCAATCACCCAGAATGACCACTGTACACATGTGAACCAGATGCTTCCATGTAAAATAACCCAGGGTGTTTCACAGATGAATCACTGGAAACGTAATTACACATCAGTCCTAGTTTATTAGTAACAGGTCCGCTTATGTGCAAGCCACATGGTACTGCCCATCGCGAAGCAGTGAAAAACACAAAAATGGGTACTTGGAGATTTTAAATAGAAACTCTTCTGCTGCTGCTTTGCTCCCAGTGAGGAGGTAAGTGATGATTATCTGTTTTCAGTGAAATGTCTTTCGGACAGATACGTACAACTGTCTCTTACTAGTTAAGGTAAGGTTATTGGCACAACCTTCTCAAAGGATGTTTCAATCCAAAAAAAATGTTCAATGGCCATACAACTCTGGTCTTTCTAATCAATGACTGCTGGGGTAAATACTCATTAAAAATACCTCAGAATGTGAGCTCAGTGTTAGGCTGTTATGAAAGTTTTCTTTTGCATATAGTTTAACGCTGATTTACTATGTAGTGAGTCATTGAAGACAAAGCACATATAAAAGTGGCCAGGAAGCATCTATGTTTTATGACATCAAGTCTTAGACCCATAAGGTCACTAGTTTGTGTTTCCTAAAGCTGTCTACCAATTTACAGAATCAGTTTGCTTGTTTTCTTCATGAGTTAGAGCACCATCTGACACGTAGAAATGAACTCTTTAGTTAACAGCAAAGCTTTTTAAGAGAAGTTTAATTTTCTGCCCACAGAGAGACTCTTCAAAACAAGAAAAATCAGCATCCCAAAGTCTACTTCTTTAAAGCACTTTAGTCAGGAAACTAGGCCAGAAGGCACATGGCATCAAAGGTGCCCAAGTATTGTATCTTATCTATCCCCGCTGTATTTTAATAATGAGGTAGAAACTATTTTAAATAAGTCACAAACAAACAAAGAAACAAACAAAAAACACCCGAGGTCCCCAGAACATAATACCAAGCAATGTTTTAATGCTTCAACCCTAGATTTTTCTTTTCTTTACTGTTTGCCCATATTAGTAAAAATAAAAAAGTCCTGACAGATAGATCTTGCTACATCTCCCTTTTTCTCTCTATCCTTAAAAAGTTTCCTTAATAGCATTAAAAGGGAAAATCCTAACCTGCTATCTTAAGTCCCTGTTCAATGATTTCGATTATTTAAAAATATTTTATGTAATACTTGATAAATGCAATATACATATAATGTGTAACATACTTACAATTTATACAGTAAACTAAGAAATCAAACTTCTGGGATGCTACACCTATCTTGAGAAGCCAAAATTACCAAGATGGTTACATTTAATCTGCTCCCCTGTCTCTTCAGAAAGGTATAAACCTATTCTACATCGTGTGTTAATCATTTCCTTGCCTTAAGAGGAAAAGTTTTATTACACACATACATATATGTACTCCTAAATGATACCTCGTGTAAATGCTACTTTAGTTTTGAGCTATGTAAGAATGACATTACCCTGTGGTTAGCTTTTGATGACCCACTTCTTTCACTCAAATTTAAATAACTAGTACACATATATCTCAGTAATTTTCAACATTATGTAATACTGTGTTATATGATCATATGATTTATTTTTTATTATTTTTGTTAAAGCAAACAATGCCACTATGGACATTTTAATAGACATTATTTGGATTACATGTATTAGATTTTCTTTTTGTATGGCATGAATTCCTGGGTCATAACTATATGTGAATGTTTGACTTTTTTTAAATAAAATGACGACAAATTGTTTTTCAAAGTGTCTGACCAATTTCTACTCCTGATAGTCATGTGAAAGAATTCTTGTTGATTAATTTCTACCTGACATTTAACATTGCCAGAACTTAAACTTTTTGCCCAAGTGATCTTAAATGGTATCTTTTTTGTAGGATTAATTTGTTCCCATTTTATGATGAAAGAAAAGTTACAGATATAGTATCATTTGAAGAGTTGCTAATTTGATATGATGCCCCTATTACCTCCAAACATAGTGGTGAGCATAATGTCCTTATATACATTCTCCTACGTAAGCAAAATACAACCATTCAAAACAGAAAATTAACATGAATACACCACTGCCATCCAGTCTTCAATCTCACAGAACGTCCACAATGACAGATTACTTTGAACATTGCATCTCTACTCTTCTTTCTCAGTTCCTTAGTAATATTTTAGAGTACTTTGGACAATAACTGGCCAACTGATTTTGTAGAATGCACCTTACCTTAAATTTGCTTGGTACTGGATCATGGTTGGGTTAAAGTTGTGCACCTTTGGCGGGACTGTGACAGAAGTGCTGCAGTGTCCTTGCCGCGTCTGACCAGGTGGTGTCTGGTTTCAATTTGTACCAGTAGTGATGACGTCCACTTTGATCATAAGGTCCGCCATGCTTCCATACTGTAAAGTTTCTCTTTACCCTTGTAATTAAGAAGTGTTTTGTGGAGAGGGAATGATGCTGACCACATTCTCATATGTTTAAAAGCTATTTGTGTATTTTTTTCTTCCCCGGAAAACCTGCTTAAGTCCTTGGCCTAATTTTTACTATTAGGTTGCGTGGGTTGTACTTACTGACTTAAAGAATACAAATTATTTTCAGATGTATGTATAAAAAATTTTTCTCTCAGTAAGTGGGCTGTCATAATTTTCAAATAATGCCTTTTGATGAATGGAAGCTGTTTATTTTAATGCTGTCAAATTTATATTTTTTGTGAGTTATACTCTTTCAGCCTTATTTAAGAATTTCTTTTCTTCCTCAAAACTTTAAAAATATTCTCCTGTGTTTTCTTCTAAAAATTTCAAACTGTTACTTTTTATATTCACATTTTCAATACTTGTGAGCCTGTCTTTGAACTGGGGGTACTAAATTTTAATTGTCCTAGTATCATTTATCAAGTAGTCGACCCTTTCTCTAGTGAACTATATTACTGCTTTTCCATCTGTCAAATCTGCAAACAAGCATGAGCATATTATTTGACCCTTCTATTTAGTGACCTTGTTGTCTGTTGTGTTGTCAACACTGTACTTTACTAATTTTTATTCTTGCATAAAAAGTCATGATGTCTGGTAGAGAAGGTTATTCCATTTTACTCTTCTTCAAGACTACTTTGGATATTTTTAGACTTTTCTTCTTTTATGTAAATTCCGAAACAACCTGCCAAGATCTTGTGGGGGTTTTAATGACAAAGAAATTTGTGGAGAATCAAAATCTTTATGCTACTGAATCTTCTAAGTTTATCTTTTACCTCATCTTATTATAATTTAATCCTTGTATATTTCGAATCATGTTTTTTAAGTATTTGATGTTGGTATATAGAAATGCAAATGATTTTTGTATTTTATTATATTTTAAGCCACTTCGCTAAATTCTTATTAGTTCAAAACATTTGTCTATAGATTCTTTTGGATTTTCTATTTTATCAATCATCTGTACTATGAATATTGAAAATATTTTCTTTCTAAGATTTATACACTTTTTTTCTCTGCTCTACTTGCACTGGCTAGAACCTCTAATATTGTATTAGATACTGTATTGAACAGAAGGAGGGCTCATGGGCATCTTGATCTAAAGAAAGGTTTCTATTCTGTTTTCTTGTTATATACATAAGAACATTCTTATAAATCCTAGCTTGCAAGGAAATGTTATGTCTAATTGGTGAATTTCATTAAATTGCTATGCATGAATGAAATGTAAATATAGTTTTTCTCCTTTAATCAGTGTGGTATATTGTAATTATTTATTTCTTCCTGAAATAAACCCCACTTTTTCATTACATCTTTTGTTTTTTTATTAAATCATAGCTGTGTACATTAATCATTACATCTTTTCTTCAGCTTCAGGAAGGTTTAGTTGACAAATTAAAATTGTATATATTTAAAGTAGAGTACCTGATGTTTTGATATACATATGTATACGCTGTGAAATAATTATCCCAACCAAACTAACATGTTCTTCACCTCACATGGTTACCTTCTCTTTTTTTGTGGTGAGTACATTTAGAATCTATTCTTTTAGCAGATTTCAAGTATATAATACAGTATTATTAACTACAGTTATACTTTTGTACATTAGGTTTCCCGAATTTATTCATCTTACATAACTGAAACTTTGTATCTTTGATTAACATATCTCCCTCTTTCCCCCTCATCCCACCATAGTTTTTATGCTTTAAGAAAATTTCCTGCTAGATTTATTTTGCTAATACTGTTCAGGATATTTACATTTATGTGCTAGTAGATGACTGGCCTGCAATTTTCCTTTTGTAAACTTCTTTCCAGTTCTTTTTATTTGTTTACTTCTGGAATCAAGGTTATATTAGCCTTATAAAATGAGGTGGGAATATTCTTCATTTACTTTTCTGGGAAAGTATGATAATAATGAAATTAGTTGTTCCTTGTGAAATCTGGGGACTTCTTCCAGAAAGGATTTGTGCTAATTCTACTGAAAGCCGGGGGCAATACCCAGAATGCACAGGGCCCAAGTAGCCTTCAGCTGCTGTGCTCGATTAGCATTTTCAGTGTGGCCCCACTTCTTAGTTTGTTACTGTTTGCAGAAAGGGGCCTGTTTTGCTTTTAGCTTGCTGTAGTTTTGAAGATCTCCCATAATTTTAAATGCATTTTTGTGTATATTAGAAAAAGTATACTTATAATTTATGCAGGACTTAGAAGTAATTTAGTGGAAGAGTCCACAGAAGGGTAGCTGGCTGCATTTTCAGGGAGGATTTCAGCAGTTTTACCTTAAGAATATTCAGTGTCTTATCACAGAAGAATCAAGTTTGGATTTAGATAAGGCTGGCTTCAAATCTTGGATCAGTCACTTTACTGATCATGTGATCCTGAGGAAGTGAGAACTTTTCTGCACCTGTATTTGAATTGGGGATACTAAAACCCAACTTTAAAAGTTCTTGAAGGCTCAGCGCCTGTACCTCAGCTGCTAGGGTACCAGCCACATACACCAAAGCTGGCGGGTTTGAACTCGGCCTGAGCCTGCTGAACAACAACGACAACTGCAACCAAAAAATAGCCAGGCATTGTGGTGGGCGCCTGTAGTCCCAGCTACTTGGGAGGCGGAGGCAATCGCTTGAGCCCAAGAGTTGGAGGTTGCGCTGAGCTGTGATGCTACTGTTCTCTACTGAGGATGACACAGTGAAACTCTGCCTCGAAAAAAAAAATTCTTCAAAAATACATATCTAAATATAACTGACATTTACTGAGCACTACAAGCCAGATACTGTTATAAGAACTTACAATTTATTAACCAATTTAATTATCACAACAGCCCTAGGAGGTAGTATTATTATCATGCCCTTTTCACAGGGGATGTGTAAATTGGAAGATGTGAAGTAGTTGCCTGAGGTCATAAAGCCAGTAAGTTGTGCAGACGTGATTCATCTGATGGGATTTCATTTCATACTGAAAGTCTGTCTCTATTGTTAAATAATACTATGCTATTATTTGCAATATTAAATTATTTAAGTTATGAAAAAGGTCCATAATAGTACCTGTCACAGAGTAAGTACTTTAAAATAACAGCAAAATTTTTACAATAATAGTAATATAATTATTAGAGAAATAATTCATAAGGCGAATGGATAAACAGTGATTGATGCTCACCATATAGAACATTCCTCACCAAAAGCAATGAAATGCTGATACAGTGCTGCAGGGGAGAATCTCAAAGGCGTTATGCTATGAGAATCCAGACTTCATATTGCCTGCTAGATGATTTTAACAGCATTTTTTTTTTTTTTTGAAACAGAGCCTCACTCTGTTGCCCTGGGTAGAGTGCCATGGTGTCATAACTCACAACAATGTCAAACTCTTGGGCTCAAGAGATCTTCCTGCTTCAGCCTTCCAAGTAAGTGGGATTATAGGCACCTGCCACAATGCCCAGCTAGTTTTTCTATTTTTAGTAGAGACAGGGTCTTGCTTTGGTCAGGTTGGTCTCAAACTTCTAAGCTCAGGCCATCCACCCAACTCAGGCTCCCAGAGTGCTAGAATTACAGGTGTGAGCCACTGTGCCGGGCTTTTAACAGCATTTTTTAAAAGGCAAAACTATTGGGACAGAAATCAGATGTGTAGTTAATAATGCTGGGAGTAGAGAGAAGATTGATTACAAATAATTGTGAAGAATCTTGGGATGATGAAAATGCTCCTGGTCTGACTGCATAAATTTGCTAAAATTTATAGAACTGTACTCTTAACAAGTGTGAATTTTACTTTATGCTAATTATACTTCAATAAACAAAATAAGCAACAATTTAAAAAATAGGTAGCAATCTTTCCCTGAAAAAGCATTTTCTAGCAATTTAATATTCATGTGAGTTTTTAGCTCTGTTTAACCTGCAGGTGTATGCTATTAGTTATTGTAAAAATCTACTGATTTAAAAAAATAAACAGTGAATTATTAATTGTGAAATGTATACCCATGGAACAGCCTTAAGAGTTCCTAACCAATTCTCTGGGAATGGAGGAAAGCAATTAAAGACTGTGGCTTTCTAGTGTCAAACTGTCAAGGGACACCTAATGTGCTTCTTTAGATTTTCTATTTCTTTTTACACTCTGTAAGAAATAGATCACAAGCTTGGAAAGATTTGGTTACAGTCAGACCAAGAGAAATGCAACTGTACAGCACTAAAAACCTTATGTTACGCAATGTCAAAATTACGCCTGTCAAAGCAAAACTTCTAGAAATAAACCATATTGTAGTTGAAATTGAAAGAGTGGAAAATGTGATGTTAGCAGAATATATAGATCCCAAGTGGATTGTCCCATAAAGATTATTAAATGTGAAATGGCTCAAGCTTGGTTAGAAGAATTACTTAATTTCTTTCAATTATGCTTAAAAAATTAGGGACATATTCTGTTATGAAGAATAACTAAATAAAATGGAAAATGGAAGAAAACTGCCTATTAGTAATAACAGTATCTGCCGAAAGTACCTACGGTCATGTTTGCTAAAAAGCAATATGCTCAACTATGTGAGAGCTGTGATTCTAATGCAGAAACATTTTCAGCCTCAATGCAAAAGGGCAATGTTGACTTTGGAGTAAAGTCACACTAGGGAGCAGAATAGGAGATGCATCTGTGCTAAAGATGGTGTCCTAAGACTGCACTGTTGTATGAGGCAACTTCTTAAAAATCACTTGAAAGGTTCCCCTTTTATCTGTAAAAACAGCCCAAAGTGGGGAAGAAAGTCCATTCTACAGTATCACCTGAGACAAATAACCTTAGTAAATCAATTCAATAAGTCTACTTTCAAATTATTTTTGGTCTGCTTTACAGAGTGAGTTTATTTTTGAATTCAGTAGTGACTATAGTTAAATCACCTTGACTTAATCAAAATCTCTCCTCTCGGCTCGGCGCCTGTGGCTCAACGGGCTAAGGCGCCAGCCATGTACACCTGAGCTGGTGGGTTCGAATCCAGCCTGGGCCCACCAAACAACAATGACGGCTGCAACCAAAAAAAAGAAAAATGGCCGGGCGTTGTGGCAGATGCCTGTAATCCCAGCTACTTGGGAGGCAGAGGCAAGAGACTCGCTTGAGCCCAGGAGTTGGAGGTTGCTGTGAGCTGTGATCCACAGCACTCTATCCAGGGTGACAGCTTAAGGCTCTGTCTCAAAAAAAAAAAAAAAAAAAAATCTCTCCTCTCTTCCGGTGATTACCTAATGTCAAGTAGGTCACAATCTTAGTAAAGTCTTACGGCTAATCAGCAGAGTGTGCTGGGAGGAAACAGAGGAAGTCACAGGATTAGTCCACCAGCATTAATATATATGGAATTCAAGAGTGTGTATGTCTTCCTAGAATAATAATTGTATTTTCCTTTTTCCAGCTACACACACAAAAAGCTGCGGAATTGGCAAAAGCCAACTCCATCTTGTATACTTGAAAAAACAAAAAGCAAAAAACACTGATGCACATTTTGCTTTTCCTCTTACATCTGTTAGCAAGGATAAGTTAATTGAAATTCTAAATAAAGTAACACAGTTTCCCAAATACAACTGTGACTTCTGTGAGAATCACACTGTTATACTGGCTCATTAAACTAGTAGCTATTTTTTTAAGTCGAGTGTCCCTATTACAGAAGTAATTTGCTGTCTAGAGACTAAAAGATGAAATACTTTTGGAATAACAGAAAATTTCTAGTCTTACGTTGGCATAGATAGAAATCTGAGAAACAGATTCAGCATAATACTTTTTTTTGTTGTTAAAGAGTAGCCAGTGGGTTCAACTTATGAAAAATCCTGGAAAACTAATGGAATGGTATACATCTCTTTAAGTGGATGGTATTACCACTATACATAAAATATTTGGACATATGATTATGAAACTGAGTTAAATATATTTGCAGAAGAGAGAAATCTTCTTTTGCAGTAAAATGAAAAGTAGAAATTGTAAGATATTTAATATAAATCTTTCCGTAAGTGAATATTAGCATATGTGTTACTC
>CAUYRH010021338.1:0-22520 GCA_963574655.1 Perodicticus potto | reverse complement strand
CTGTGGCATCACAGCTCACAGCAACCTCCAATTCCTGGGCTCAAGAGAGTCTCTTGCCTCCGCCTCCCAAGTAGCTGGGAATATAGGCGCCCACCACAACGCCCAGCCATTTTTTGGTTGCAGCCGTCATTGTTGTTTGGTGGGCCCGGGCTGGATTCAAACCCGCCAGCTCAGGTGTACGTGGCTGGTGCCTTAGCCTGTTGAGCCACAGGCGCCGAGCCAATTTTCTTTTTCTTAACAAGGAGAAATTTTATTTAGGAAGAACAAAGAAAGTTTTGAGCACTTCCAAAGGAGTTGGAAATGGGTCCCTCTCATAGAGAAGCAGAGGGTGGTGAGAGACCTTCTTTTTTTTTTGAGATAGAGTCTCAATTTGTCACCGTTGGTAGAGTGCTTTGGCTTAAGCAACCTCAAACTCCTGTCCTCAAGAGATCCTCTTGTTTGGCTTGGCGCCCGTAGCACAGTGGTTATGGTGCCAGCCACACACACTGAAGGTGGCGGTTTAGAACCGGCCCTGGCCAGCTAGACAACAGTTGACAGCTGCAACAAAAAAATAGCCAGGCGTCGTGGTGTAGTCCCAGCTACTTGGGAGGCTGAGGCAAGAGTATCACTTAAGCCCAAGAGTTTGAGGTTGCTGTGAGCTGTGACACGACAACACTCTACCAAAGGTGACATAGTGAGACTCTGTCTCAAAAAAAAAAAAAAAAGATCCACTTGTCTCAGCTTCCTGAGTAGCTGGACTACAGGTACCTGCCACAACACCAACCTATTTTTTCTTTCTTTCTTTCTTTTTTTTTTTTAAGTAGAGACAGGATCTCATTCTTGCTCAGGCTGGTCTTGAACTCCTGAGCTCAAGAGAACTGCTGAGCTCAAGCGATCCACCAGTCTTGGCCTAGTAGGATTACAGGTGTGAGCCACTGTACAGACTTAAAATTAATTCTTAAATTGGTTGTCTTCTCCCCATCCCCACCCTGAGAGTTCTCTTCCTTTCTCCTCCCTGCCCTCCAAGCCTTCACATAGGCTGTTCTTTCTCCCCTCCTCAACCTTTGCTTAGTTCCGAGAGTATGAAGAAACAGAAGAGAAAGCTACTCTGCTGCTCCAGGCACTGAGGAAGGAATGAAGAAGACTAAGAATTCCTGGAAGGAGATTTACTGGGAGTAGCCAGGTATACATTGTTCCTATATTTTAGTTTTAAGCCATTGTCCACATGAGAAATTTAAAAGCAGTTTGTGACAAAAGCATTATGAGATTTTATATAGTTGGATTTTGTAATATTGGTCATGTTTATCAGTTACCTGTTAACACACTGCTTCTCATGAAGCGCTGGATGTTTAGGGGTGGAGAATACCTCTGCAGGTTGAAGAATATTCTTTATCTCAGCTCTCGGCTATCTACCACAATCACACACTTTATAATGACATTTGGTCAGTGAAAGACCACAGTGATCCCATAAGATTATGCCAACATATTTTTTCTGTCCCTTTTCTATGTTTAGGTAACACAAATATACCATTGTTACAATTGCGTTCAGTATTCAGTAGTCACTTGTTTTACTCATTTGCAACCTAGGAACAAGAGGCTATACCATGTAGCCTCGGTGTGCAGTAGACTATACTTCCTAGGTTTGTGTAAGCACACTTTAAGATGTTCGTTCACACAATTAAATTGCCCAAGGAGGCATTTCTCAGAATGCATCCTCTTCCTAAGAGACTCAGGGCTGTACTTGGGGAAAAAGGTAAAAATGAGCCACCTGGTGGCAGTTACTGTAGTTGCAGGGCTAGAATCTCCAGGGGAGGAATCTCAGCTCAGTACTGCCGCCTCCCTGAAGGAGGAACCCACAAGATAATGTGTGTTTCCTTGTGGCATGGAGTCAACAGACATGTGTGAGACTCTCCCCTTGGTATCCCTCCTAAAAGAAGGGCATGGAGTTAGAGTTAGACCAAAGGGGGTCAGCACCAGGCGGAGCTCTGAGGGTGCTACCAAGAGCTTATTTCTCTTGTCCTTAAAGCACAAGATCCCTTTCCTTTAGAGAACTTCTAAGATTTGAGACTTTCATTTATTTTAAGCATCAGGATAATTATTCCTTCTTCAGTTCTGTCAAATTTTTATTGCTGTGACTAGTACATTTCTCATCTTCCCATTTGGCTATTTCCTGAGGGCTGCAGCTATGTTGGCATTATACTTAAGTTCCTCTAATTCAATTCTGCACATATGTAATCAAGTACTGAGCTTTCTGCTGGAGGTTGCTGGATTACAGGAAGCAGCTGTGCTCTACCCTCTGGGACCTTAGAAATGAATGAAGGCTGACTTGAAATCAGAGTTGCTGGCTCATCTGTAGCTGATAATGATTAAGTGTTACTAAGTACAAAGTGCTAAAAACAGAGGCAAATTTGGGGTTGGGGTGAAAGGAAGATTTTAGAAAAGCAAACACTCAAAGGGGCCTTAGTGTTTGGAGTTGGTAGAAAGGAATGTGTCCTGGCTCTGCTGTGGACATGCTAAGTGTTGCTGGCCCAGCCCCATCTGCACGCCTCCTTTCTTGTTGGAACCAACAAAGGCAGACCCAGGATTAAAATCAAAGAAAGCTTGATTATATTGTGTAGGAATTTACAAATCCTTAGACAGCTTGGTACAAGAGACCAGACAAAACACTGACTATGAATCGAATACCTAGGTTTTGGGCCATTCTGCTCTTGCTGGCTTTGTGACCTTGGTCAAGTCATAGCACTTTCTGGGCTTGGGCTTGACCACATAAGCAGAATGGTAATAGTAGTACCTGCCACTGCTAGCTCCTAGTGGGCCTGTGGAGGTCAAAGAGTTTTCAGGGGACCGAGTGGGGTGTGCAGGGAAGAAATCATCAAGCTTCACCCTTAGCTGGCCAACCAGCCAATGGGGTGGGGTGGCCAGGAGCCAAGCAGAACCTGGGGAAGACAACGTGCCAGTCTGGATACACAGTTGGGCACAAATATCTGGGAAGTGTTTTTCCAGTTCACAAATTGCTTATAACTTCGTGTGGCAGCCATTATTTATCTATAAGCTGGAGATACTCATGCCCTTTGACCCTTATAGGTTGTGTCTGGCTGGATGTGCCTATTAGCCCAGCATGCCATGTGCCTCTGTGTGGGACACACCACGATACCAGCAGAGCAAGCATTGCCACAGCCCTTTTCCTCCTTATAGTCCCTGTCCCTGGCACAGAGCAGACACCGAGCAAACGTCTCTTAGTTATGGATTCTGTGAATTCTGAAAGGGGCCTGCCAAGTTTGGGAAATAACAGAAAAGACATCTGTGTGGAACAGGTTAGGAATAAGATTGCTCACAGGTAGGGTTAAAACTCTTCTGAGACCTACGATCTCATTTTATAAATTTGAAAATCTGCCATTTTGAGACTAATTTCTAAAAGAGTCAACCACAAATAATTTAAAAAAGTTTTATTAAATCATTTAGACTTGAAAGAAGTCACAATAGTTAACACACTTAAGTGTGTTCTGTACACCAACAACCCAAATGGATTGATTTCAGCATTTTTATAAATAAAAAATAAACATATTTACAGTGAAAAATAAAAACATGTTAGCAAGTTAGATGATTAAATTGGTATCTATAATCAGTTTGGGGGAAGTACCAACCTAAATTAGGATTATGCATAAGACATTAAAGATTTCATTAGGTCTAAAAAGTCCAAAATAAAAAAGTTAGTTGTAATATATGATCCATTTCTTACTATAACTTTTTTCCTCCCCAAGCCAGAACTTTTGACCAATCTACATAAAAAAGCTTCATTTTTCCTTTATTGGAGGTAAAAGTACAAAAAGCTCTACACGTTCCCTAGAACCATCTAAGGAATAAAGCTATTTAATACTACAAATAGGACTATAAAACTATGGACATAAACCGTTATACAATTTGTGCTACTTGTCCTCCAAAATAGTGCAGATTCCTAATTTACCCACCAGGGACAAAAACGGAGTCGGCTTTTTTGGAAATCAGTTTCAAAATCATCAAGTCTCTAGAAAGCATATTTCTAGAACAATATAGTTACCACATGAGTGGACTTACATTCTTCTGTACTATAAAAATATTTCCACTTTAATTCTCTCTCTATATTTTAGGGATTGCTTCTAACTCCCTAGGCAAAAGGTGAGGGCTATAAAGCTTGGCCAGCCAGTGTCAAGAGACTAACAAAGAACAAGGACCACATACGATTTAGAGTCTGCTAAATACAGCAAAAATTAACAGTTTTCTCAAATTAGGTTATGCCCTCAAATCCAGTTTAAATTTCACTTAGAAAAAGTAGTCCAAAATACAATTGAGCAAAGAACAAAATCTTCAAGTCACATTCCTAAGAGGTGGGTTATTCTGTTACCTATTAGGGTTGCTAGCACTACTTAAGGCTAATTGCTTGGCAAAGGGCTATGGGGGTTGCTAGACTGTCTTGAATGTTTTGTTCCTGATGAACTCAGGGAGCGAGACCTCTGTCTGAGCACTGTTTTTCCTGGAAACTCCAAGTCCTCAAATACAGCATTTTCAATGATGTTTGTAGCTTCTGGCCGTTCCATAGGGGATGGAGAGAGCATGTCTTGAACCATCACGTACTGAAATACAAAAATTGTTTTGTGATAAAAGGGTCAGGTTTATATCACTGAACAATCTTTCAAATCAGGGGCCAGTACAATTTTTCTGGACATATTTTAAGTTTATGAGTCCTACAGTCTCTAATGCAACTTACACAATTTGGCCGTTGATGAACAAAAGCAGCCCAAGACAGTATGTAAATGAGAGGGTATGGCTGTGTTCCAATAAACTTTATTACAAAATTAGGCAGCTGGCTGGATTTGACTTGTGGGCCCTAGCTTGCCAATCTCAGCTCCAAACAAACATGGACCATTTTGGGGTAATTAGTGATAATAAAGGGTTTTAAAAATCCTATCTTTGAAATAACAGACATCATTGGATTTTAAAAATACATTCATCTTACAACTGCATATAAATCTGTAATGATCTCAATAAAAATTTCAATTAAAAAAGTCATGCTAAGCTGAGCGTTGTGGTGGGCACCTGTAGTCCCAGCTACTTGAGAGGCTGAGGCAAGAGAATCGCTTAAGCCCAAGAGTTTAAAGTTGTTGTGAGCTGTGATGCCAGGGCACTCTATTGAAGGTGACAAAGGGTGACAAAGTGAGAGTCTGTCTCAAAAAAAAAAACATGCCAGAGATCAGCAATCAACCCCTTTTCTTTTCTTTTTTTTTTTTTGAGACATAGTCTCACTATGTCACCCTCTATGAAGTGCTGTAGCTTCACAGCTCACAGCAACCTCTAACTCTTGGGCTTAAGCGATTCTCTTGCCTCAGCCTTCCAAGTAGCTGGGACTACAGGTGCCTGCCACAACGGCTGGCTATTTTTTGTTGCAGTTCTAATTGTTGTTTAGCTGGCCTGGGCTGGGTTCAAACCTACCACCCTCAATGCATGTGGCTGACACTATAACACTGTGCTACAGGCGCTGAGCCTAACACCTTTTCTTGATTTTAACTATTATTATTTATTTTTATTTTTATTTTTGAGACAAGAGTCTCACTTTGTTGCTCCCAATAGAGTGCTGTAGCATCATAGCTCACAGCAACCTCAAACTCTTGGGCTAATGATCCCTTGCCTCAGCCTCCCGAGTAGCTGGGAGTACAGGCTCCTGCCACAATGCCCAGCTAGTTTTTTAGAGACGGGGGTCTCACTCTTGTTCAGGCTGGTCTTGAACTCAGGGATTACAGACAAGAGCTACCATATGCCACCCTTTTCTTGATTTTTAAAAATCCTTTTTAATGTTAACATATGCTCTTATGAGCCACCTTGGGAATAGCTTCATCAAATTTGCAAAAATGTAACAATGTTTAGCAAAACACATTTCATTTAAGCATATATAAGTATATTATTAGGTCATTTTTAACGAAATCCTTCATTATACATTGATACTGAAAGATAAATTTTGACTTTTTCTAATTTGATTAACACATACTATTTACTTCACCTTGTTTAAGAAGATTCAGGTTGGTGCGAATGCAGTGGTGTTTACAACTGATCACAACCAGTTACAGATTATTTTGTCCCTTGTCCACTCCCACTGCTTTACTTGACTAGCCTTAAAAACATAAAAAATTGGGCTCAGCACTTGTAGCACAATGGTTATAGTGCCGGACACATGCACTGAGGCTGGCAAGTTCAAACCCAGCCTGGGCCCGCTGAACAATAATGACAACTGCAACAAAAAACAGGCATTGTGGTGGGCATACTTGGCAGGCTGAGGCAAGAGAATTGCTTAAGCCCAAGAGTTAGAGGTTGCTGTGAGCTGTGATGCCACAGCACTCTACTGAGGGCGACATAATGAAACTCTATCTCAAAAAAAAAAAAAACACAAAAAATTGGCTCAGTGCCTGTAGCATAGTGGTTAGGTGCCAGCCACATGCACCAAGGCTGGCATGTTTGAACCCAGGCCCAGCCAGCTAAACAATGACAACTGCAACAATAACAAAAAAACAGCTGGGTGCCTGTAGTCCCAGCTACTTGGGAGACTGAGGCAAGAGAATGGCTTAAGCCTAAGAGTTTGAGGTTGTTATGAGCTATGATACCACAGCAATCTACCGAGGGTGACATTGTGATATTGTATCAAAAAAAAAAAAAAAAAAAAGAATTAAAAATAAAATTCAATATTTGAATTCAACATTGCATTCAAGAAAATTCAATGTGCAAATTTTGTAGGAGGTCATGCGGCAGGGAGCACAGCACACTGGGCCGAGGCAGCCAAATGTGTGGTCCAGTCTCCGGTTTTAACAAATCACACATTCTTGGGAGCAGTTCCCTTTCCTCTCTAGACTTTTGCTTTTTCTCATCTGTAAAATGGAGAGACTGAGTTGACTGCTGAGGACTCTTTAAGTTCTAAATATCATTACAAAAAAATGAAGCTAAGAATTATACGTACCTCATGAGGATATTTCTGAGTAAACAGTGGTGGAAATTTGAGATTTCTTACATCAGTGAGGGTCTAAAGAGAAACAAAAGTGTCACTTATTTTTAAATTTATTTTGACATTTGAATCTATTTAAACAAACAAAAAAACCCCTGATAATCTAATATAATAACTAAGAAGAAAAGTTGTATATTAACCAGACATTAAACTTAGTTTTTCTGACCTAGGTAATCTATATGAAGTGCTTCCTGTGCGCAGACATACACTCCATCAGATCGTCACAATCCAGGAGGAATGGGCAAGCACACAGGCCCCCTGTACCCACCAGGTCTGTGGCAGAAGATTCAACCAACCACGGATCAAAAGTATTTGAAAAACGACAGTTTTCATCTGTACTGAACAGTACAAACTTCTTTTCTTGTCCTTATTCCACAGTATAACAGCTGTTTACATAGCATTTACGTTGTATTAGGTATTATAAGTAATCTATAGATGATTAAAGTATATGGAAAGATGTTCATAGTCTATACACAAATACTACACCCTTTTATACAAGGAATTTGAGCATCTGAGGATTCTGCAGGGGGGCCTGGATAAAGGACAACTGTATATATGTGGTCCAGACATTTATTTATTTATTGTTGTTTTTGCAGTTTTGGCGGGGGCTGGGTTTGAACCCACCACCTCTGGTATATGGAGCCGACGCCCTACTCCTTGAGCCACAGGTGCCACTCGGTCCAGACATTTGTATACATACATATGTATATATGAACATATACACATAGAGAGAGAATAGCTATACAGAAACACTGAGAAAATATTGGCAACTACTAATATAATTTTGTCTCTAGGGATTTCCCTGTTTTGGACACTTCACAAAAATGGAATCATACACATGCAGACTTCTGCGTCTGGCTTCTTTCATTTAGCATAATGTTTTTGAGGTTCACCTGCATTATAGCCCATGACAGTACTTCACTCCTTTTATGGCTGTTGAATACTATTACTTTGTATGGATATACCCCAATTTGTTTTTCTGTGTATCAGTTGGTGGGCAGTTGAGTTGTTTCAGCTTTTGGCTATTATGAACAGTGCTATTATGAACGTTTGTGTACAGGTTTTTGTCTATATTTTCATTTCCCTCAAGCATATACTTAGGAGCAGAATGCTGAATCATATGGTAATTCTGTTTAACTTTTTGAGAAACCAACAAACTATTTTCCACAGCAGTTGCTCCATTTTACATTCCCACCAGCAATGTACAAGGGTTCTAATTCTTCCACATCCTAGCTAACACTAGCCTCTTTGTCACTTTTTTTTTTTATTACAGATATCCTAGGTTGTGGGAAGTGGGATCTCACTGTGTTTTTGATTTGCATTTCCCTAATGCCTGACTATGCTGGACATCTTTTCATGTGCCTATTAGCCACTTGTATCTTCTTTGGAGAAATGTATATTGCTTTGCCAATTTGTTAATTGAGTTGTGTTCTTTTTTTTTTTTTGGTAGAGACAGAGTCTCACTTTATCGCCCTTGGTAGAGTGCCGTGGCGTCACACAGCTCACAGCACCTCCAACTCCTGGGCTTAGGTGATTCTCTTGCCTCAGCCTCCCGAGTAGCTGGGACTACAGGCGCCCGCCACAACACCCAGCTGTTTTTCTGTTTTGCAGTTCAGCCGAGGCTGGGTTTGAACCCACCACCTTCGGTATACGGGGCAGGTGCCCTACTCGATGAGCCACAGGCGCCGCCCCTTGAGTTGTGTTCTTATTGAGTTGTAATAACCCGTTATATCTGGATGATAGACATTTTTCAGATAATGGGATTTATAAATATTTTCCCTGATTCTCTGGGTATTTTTTCACTTTCAATTTGTATTTATTTATTTTTTGATAGGATGTGAAGCCCAAAGATAATCCAATTGGATTCACTTAGCTTACTGGAATCTGGTTTCTGCCCCCAAGAACATTAGTACCAACAAAAATATGGAACTCTTCATGAATTTGCGTGTCATCCTTGCGCAGGAGCCATACTAATCTTCTCTGTATTGTTCTAATTTTAGTATATGTGCTGCTGAAGCAAGCATTCCTTTTTACTTTTAGAGATATCTTACTATTTTTTTTTAGTTTTTATTTATTTAATTTTTTTTTTTTTTTTTTTTTTTTGAGACAGGATCTCACTTTCTTGCCCGCATTAGAGTGATATGGTGTCATAGTTTGGGCTCAAGTGATTCTCTTGACTCAGCCTCCCGAGGAGCTAGGAATACAGGTACCTGCCACAATGTTTGGCTATTTTTAGTGATGGGGTCTCAATCTGGCTCAGGGTGGTTTCAAACTCCTGAGCTTAAACAATCCACCTGCCTCAGCCTCCCAGAGTGCTAGGATTACAGGTGTTAGCCACGGTGCCCAGCCTGAGATCTCACTATGTTGACCAAGCTGGAGTGCAGTGGTGATTCATGGTAATGGTCACAGTATACTCCAGCCTTGAGCTTCTTGGTTCAAGTGATCCACCTGCCTCAGTCTCCCGAGTACTTGGGACTATAAGGCTCTGTCACCACATCTAGCTTGTCTTTTCACTTTCTTGATAATATTCTTTAATGCACTTATAACCATGTAAATTTTCTTTTCTTTTCTTTTGTGACAAAGAGTCTCAATCTGTTGTCCTAGGTTAGAGTGCCTTGGTATCTGCTTAGCTCACAGAAACCTCAAACTCTGGGCTTAAGTAATCCTCTTGCCTCAGCCTCCTGAGTAACCGGAACTACAGGCGCCTGCCACAATGCCCAGCTAATTTTTCTATTTTTAGTAGAGAGGGCATCTTGTTTTAGCTCAGGCTGGTCTCAAACTTCTAAGCTCAAGGGATCCTCCTGCCTCAGCTTCCCAGAGTGCCAGGATTACAGGTGGCACCCTGCCTGGCCTTAACCACATAAATTTTGATCCCATTTGATTACTGATCCTTTACTTAGGTTGGACCTGTTTTATTTTCTTTTCTGGAAGCTTATAGGGCTTTTATTTCTGGTGTTTTGAAATTTAGTTATTTTGGTTGCTTCCCCCCCCCCCCCATTTATTGTACAGAACATTTGGTAGGTCCTTTTAGTTAAAAGATAGGAGTCCTTTGGTTCTATGTGAGAATTATATCCTTTTCTACCATGGCCAGAAATCCATAGGTACATTCTAAAATTGATATATTAAGAAATAGTGGAAGAGGCTCGGCACCTGTGGCTCAACGGGCTGAGGCGCCAGCCACGTACACCTGAGCTGGCGGGTTTGAATCCAGCCCGGACCCACCAAACAACAATGGTGGCTGCAAACAAAAAGTGGCCGGGCATTGTGGCGGGTGCCTGTAGTCCTAGCTACTTGGGAGGCTGAGGCAGGAGACTCGCTTGAGCCCAGGAGTTGGAGGTTGCTGTGAGCTGTGATGCCACGGCACTCTGTCCAGGGTGACAGCTTGAGGCTCTGTCTCAAAAAAAGAAAAGAAATTCATGAATATAAAGATGAATAAAATAATTCAGAAATAGTGAAAGATACATGAAAGCTGACAGAGATTATGCCAAAAATACCAGCATTGCTCAACAGGAATATAAAGCAAGCCATATATGTAATTTACAAAAGCAAAAAGAAACAGGAGAAATTTACCTTAATGTTTTACTTTATTTAACCCAACATATCAAAAAATATCATTTAAACATCTAATCAACAAAAAATGATTAATAAAACATTACACATTATTTTTTATATTCTAAATCTTTAAAAGTCAGTAGATATTTTATATATACAGAAAAATTCAATTTGGATGCTAAATGTTTATTGGAAATACTTGATGTTGGCCATTGGCCAGGTGCAGTGGCTCACACCTATAATTCTAGCACTCTGGTAGGCCGAGGCCAGGAGGATTGCTTGAGTTTAGAAGTTTGAGATCAGCCTGAGCAAGAGTGAGACCCCATCTCCACTGAAAAAATAGAAAAAAATAGCTGGGTGCACCTGTAATCCCAGTTACTCAGGAGGCTGAGAGAGGGGGATCATTTGAGTCCAAGAGTTTGAGGTTGCTGTGAGCCATGATGACACCACTGTACTCTAGCCTGGGCAACAGAGCAAGACTGTGTCTCCAGAAAAAAATAATAATAAAATAAAATATTTGATGTGTATTCAGTATTCATAAAACTTACAGCTAAAAAAAATATTCATGCTCCAACTTATTACACGCTTACTAAAGTTTTACAATAACTGAATCGAATACCATCTTTAATTAAAATTTTAAGAAATTAAACATTGAGTTGCACTAGTCACAAGTGCTCAGTTACCAAATGTGGCTAGTGGCTACCAGATTGGCCAGTGCAGATCTAGACCGTGATTAGGTGTGCTGTTTATTAGCTGTAAGACTTCAAGCAACTGCCTAAAACCCTCTGTACCTTAGTTTCCTCAGCTGTGAAACGGGGTATCATTGGGTTTAAATCAATTAACACATGTAAAAGGCTTAAAATAGTGCTTAATTCATAGTACGCAATAAATGTTAGTGATTATTACCATTACTCTTATTAATAATAACATCATAATTATTATCATTAGATGAAGCCCTTGTTTTGAGCCAGGTAGTTTCTATGTGTTTCATTTGTTGTAACAAATACTGTAAATTGCCTGCCCAATATCCAATACATCCCTTTCTTCGCTGCTAAACAAACCCTGATTATTTGAGTCCAAACCAATCTTAGAATTGCCGAGAATTCTCTTTGCTGATTTTCGGCCTCTCTTAGAGCTGTGATGGGCCACATGACATGGTTCTGCCCAGTGAGACAAACAAAAGTTTTCTGAAATAGTTTCAGTAAAACTATTGCTGCCCTGAGCTAAAAAACATGATCAGCTGGTGCTGTCCTGCCTTCTCTTTCATGACCTGAAGATGATGAATGAAGGGACAGTAGCCACCTTGAAGGCGTGTTGCAAAAAAACCGAGAAGAAGAGGCCAAAGGAATAGCAGAGGTGCTGGCCCAACATCCCTGAGCTACTAAACTCGACCCGTTAGGCCACTGGGGTCAGGTTTTCTGCCCTTTCATGTACGTTATTACTTGATACACATACTTTTTCATCCTTCAACTTTTAAAGCAACCTAATGTCATAGGTACAATTTTTATGCCCTTTTTTGTGGAAAGGAAAATAAAAACCCAGAGAGGCTAAGCAACTGCTTTAAGGCCATACCTTCTGTAAGCCATCGATCAAAATCAGTCTGTTATCAGAGTCAGTGCACCGACAAAAATGCTACACTCTCTTACCTCCTGCAGGCCGAATATTTATCTCCACTTTGCAGGTACGGACACCAAAGTTAAGAGAGATCAGATTTCTTGTTTAAAATCACACAGGCAGTAAATGATTTGAACCTGAGTTTAAGTTCTAGATCTGCTACTTCATGTTGGTGTGAATTCCTTTCAATTCCTCTATTTCCTTAAGGGAATGAGAATAATAGTTATCCTTCTAGAAGTCTAGTGAGAATTAAATTTAGACAATGTAGGATAGGAAAAGCATGTGGTACCTTGCATGTAGTAACAACTCAGTCAGTGGTAGCTATTGTATTTTGTCAGATATAATTTTTTGTTTTTTTAAATTTGAGACAGAGTCTCACTATGTCGCCTTGGTAGAGTGCTGTGGCATCACAGCTCACAGCAACCTCAAACTCTTGGGCTTAAGCAATTCTCTTGCCTCAGCCTCCCAAATAGCTGGGTGCCCAGCTATTTTTTTTTGTTGCAGCTGTCATTGTTGTTTTAGCTGGCCCAGGTCGGGTTCAAACCCACCAGCCTCAGTGTATGTGGCTGGCACCCTACTCAGTGAGCTACAGGCACCACCCTCAAATATTAACTATTAATGGATAGTAATGTGATAAACTTAATCTAGGCCTCCTCATTCCAAATCCTATCTGTTTTCCAGTATATTCTGCTATCTCCATAAGTTGAATGTAAGATGCTTATAAGGCAGAAAGTCTATTCAAGTTATTACTGTGACACATTATCTTTGCCAATTAAATAATTAGGCTAAAAGGATGGATAGGGTGAACAAAGACTACTGATGGCAAGTTTCTCAATATCATTTGTAACAACCTGGATGAATCTGGACCACGTTATGCTAACCAAATAAGCCAGACACAAAAAGAAAACTACTGCAGGATCTGACGTCTATGTAGATCTTTAAAGCGTTAAATACAGAGAAACGGAGAGTAGGATGGTGGTGACCAGGGGTGGGGAAGGCGAAGAAATGAAGAGATGTAGGTTAGAGGGTACCAACTTGCAGTTATGTAGTTAAGAATCATTCAGGTATGAAAACATACAGAGATCTAATATACAGCATGAGGCCTACGCAGGTGTACTGTCTACTGAAAATTTGTTAAGAGAACAGATTTTAGATGCTCTTACCACTCAAAAAAGTAACTATGTGACATGATGGATATGATATGTTGCTCAATTATATTAATCATTGCATTATGTATCTGGCAAAGCATTATGTTGTACACTTTAAAGATACACAATAAAAGAGTAAATGAATTGTTTGGCAAAGTAGTCCTCTTAGAGTGAACTGACCACAGCTTCTTCTCTAGGGTCATCTGGCGTAATTCTTCCCTCCACTACACAGGAAAGACTCGAAGAGCCACTCGCAAAAAGAGGCATTGATTGCTCTCTGGCCACTATCCCCGTCAAGTAGAGTCACCGCCACTTACGAGCAGTGGGAACTTTGGCCAGTGTTTTCACTCTCGTGATGAGTTTCCTTACTCACAGTTTGTTATGAGTCTTACGTGAAATCGTGCACAAACTCCTACTCTAGTCCTGCTGCCCCAGGAGACACATAGAAAATCGTAGTTATCAATAGCCAGAGGTAAAACATTAACATGATCTGAAAAAGACTTATTTCCTTTCTGACCAATAAATGTCTTAGTGTCATTTTTTTCTTGGTTTTTATCATTGTGTTGTTCAGTAACTTACAAGAAATTTACTACAAATGCTTTCCTGCATGATCTTGGTTAAAGGCCTCTTTACCCATGTTCGTTCTATGGGTTGTTCTATGACTCAATACTCATCATAGTCACCATATGAATTGTCCAAATTATATTCAAAAACAGTAATGCTTAACAGCTTGATGCACAAAACTAGTGATGCTATAAAACTTCACTTTAATGCAACGTTTTTGTCCCTAGACCTACCTAAATCTTATTTCTTTCTTTACCCTAAAACAATGTGAATTTTCATATTTATACGGTCATGTGTTGAAGTAAGGAGAATTCTTTTACCAACAGCCATACCTTGTCCTTTCATGAACTGTCTGAAGAATTCATCCCAAGAGCTGTAGCTTGGAATATCAGGGACGTCGTTGTGGAAATGGAAAAAAGACACTGCTGTATCTTTAGGATTTCGAAATATCACCAATATCTACGGAGCAAAAACTAAGTTAATTTATTCATGTCTCTGTTTTGAATTGTGAAAAAGTGAAAAGTGGGCAATATCATTGTGCCTATTTGTATATTACGTGATTGTGTTAATATAGAAAGAATGACAGTAATAAAAGAAGGAACCTCTAGAGGGCCGGGCGTGGTGGCTCACACCTATAATCCTAGCACTCTGGGAGGCTGAGGTGGGTGGGTTGCTTGAGCTCAGGAATTCAAGACTAGCTTGACAAGAGTGAGACGCTTTTCCCCTCTCCAAAAATAGCCCCAGGGGTTCAAGAGGCTGAAGCAAAAGTATCACTTGAGCCCAAGAGTTTGAGGTTTCTGAGCTATGATGCCATGGCACGCTACCCAGGGCAACAGAGTGAGACTCTGTCCAAAAAAAAAAAAGAAGGAACAGGAAATGTCCATTGGAGAAGTCTAGGGACAGGGGAGCAAGAAGGAAGAAGGTTGATTTAGCAAAAGATCTTTGCTAATGAGTTTAGACAATAAAAAGGCACCCGTAGAAGATGTAAAGAGTAAAAGGAGCAAGCTCATAGAATAGTCACGAGAGTATGATCTGAAAGCTTAACCCAGAAATAAAAGTAAAATTGCAAAATAATGTTAAGAACAACAAAAATAATACTTAGAATTGGTGGGAGAATATTAAAGAATGGCAAGGCCCACCGTCTGGGGCCTGAGGTATGCTGATTGTGGGTGATTTGGATAAAGCAGAACCTCTGAATTCCTGTATTATACCTGTTTTCCCTGATGAGGGAAGTGTTTCTTTGGATGAAAAGTGTGAAAAGCGAAACCCAGAGAACCAAAACACTGCAGGACAAGGTATGGCCACTCCAAGTGACTTAGGCTGTTCTGGCCGAGCGCTTTCCATTTAAAGATCTAATCCTAGTGCTCTGGGAAATTCAAGACCAGCCTGAGCAAGAATGAGACACACCCCCATCCCTGTCTCTACGAAAAATAGAAAAATTAGCTGAACGGGGTGGTGGGCGCCTGTAATTCCAGCTGCTCAGGAGGCTGAGGCAAGAGCATGGAGTGAGCCCAAGAGTTTGAGGTTGCTGTGAGCTATGACTCCACAGTACTCCAGCCTGGAACAGCAGAGGGAGACTGTCTCCAAAAAAAAAAGAACTGAGGAAATGGAGGACACGGCATTGAGCATGTTCAAGAAACCTGGGGAACCTGAGAAAATTCACAAGAAGTCAGAGGACTACAAACGGGTAGAAGTCATCTCACTTTCGGAACAGGGGAAGATGTTTTGCAAAGTACAGATTCTGACCTCCGTTTGGGAGAAAAACAAGATTTAGGGCCACATGAAAGAGGAAGCAGTAACCAGCAGGGGGCAACATGGGTCCTCTAAGAGCAAGTTGCTGCTAACATCTGGATTCTCTGGACGAGATGAGTAGATGGTGTAGCTTACGATTTCTTCTGCACATAAAAGAAAGAATGTAAGCCAGAATTAAGGGCAACTAGGCATATAAAACTAGGTAATCATGCGCAAAGGAGGCTAAATAGTCAATTGATGTAAACCTGTGTGGAGGTTTTTGTCACATGTCACTTCTGACACTTCTTGCCAGGACCCAGGACTGGCCAGGTCTCCGGCCCGGCTTAACTAGGTTCCGGATGTGGATACCTAAGTTACCTTGCTCAGGTTGAGTTTCTCTTACGTGCCTGAGGGCTATCTACTTTAGCTGGAGAGAGAGAGAGGAAGAGCGAGTCTTAGAGAGTAAAGCAGTCTTCTTAGACAGATCTTAGTCTTTAGCAGAGCTTGGTAATCTTCAGCACAGAGATGCCGTGCTGGCATTCTGCAGGCAGGAGAGGAGACAGAGTCAGAGTAAACGGGTCCATGACAGAATGCGCATGCGCCTTGACTGTCTTCTCCACAGCCTATTATAAGGCTAATCTCGTGCCTCTCAACACCACAGGTGCAGACACTGCCAATTCACCACTGCTCTCATCTCCCTCCCTCTCCATGCCCTTTCCACCCAGGTGTTCCATGATTGAGCAACACAGGTATTTCTTATAACTCTCACTCCTCCTAGCCATAGGCTATATAGGCTCCAACAGGTTTTTATTTTATTTCTTTTTATTTTTTTGAGACAGAATCTCATTATGTCACCCTTGGTAGAGTGCTGTGGCATCACAGCTCACAGCAACCTCAGATTCTTGGGCTTAAGCAATTCTCTTGCCTCAGCCTCCCAAGTAGCTGGGACTACAGGCGCCCGCCACAATGCCCAGCTATTTTTTGTTGCAGTTGTTATTGTTGTTTATCTGGCCCAGGCCTAGTTCAAACCTGCCAGTGTTGATGTATGTTGCTGACGCATAACCACTGTGGTACAGGCGCCGAGCCTGATGGAGGTTTTTAATAAGCTTTTCCACTGTCCTGGATGGCCCATAATTGACATGTTAATGATGATTTAGGTGAAGATATACAAGCTAGGCTGGGTACAGTGGCTCACACCTGTAATCCTAGTTCTCTGGAAGGCTGATGCCGGTAGATTGCTTGAGCTCAGGAGTTCAAGACCAGATTGAGCAAGATTGAGGCCCGGCTCTACTAAAAATAGAAAAAATTAGTTGGGCATCGTGGCAGTGCCTGTAGTCCCAGCGCCTGTAGTCCCAGCACCTGTAGTCCCAGCTACTTTGGAGGCTGAGGCAGGAGGATCACTTGAACTCAGGAGTCAGAGGTTGCTCTGAGCTAGGCTGATGCCACCACACTTTAGCCTGGGGCAATAGAGTGAAATTCTACCTCCAAAAAAATATATATATAAAAGCTATATTTATCAAATTTGTAGATAACATGAAACTGGGAGGGAATTTGGATCTCAAAATACCTTGTTTATGTAAATAAATGAATTAAGGCTAATGGTTAAAATTAAATAGAGGAGCATGGAGCACAGACTTGTCTTAGGCTCAGATCTAAAATTCACTCCTGCTCCCAATCCAAATTGGATAGATTGTTGTCATTTGCGGCTGTATGGCAAGTGTCCTGAATCTTGCAGACAGTAACTTAGGTTCTGAGGGCAGGCGCACCGTGTCTTCAGCTCAGGGAGGCTGTGAGCAGGCATGGGAAGTCTGCCCTTGTCTAGCTCGTGGCCCTTATCCAGCAGGTGAGCTACAAGGGAGGTCCACACAGGAGAAAGTCCTGAACACCTTTATGCCCAGGGGAAATGAAAGTGGCGAGGTGCCACCAGCAGATACATAAGCATGACATCACTGTGAACATAGCCAGTTCCAGCCGCACCAATTGGTGCAGAAAGAAGTGGAGAAGGTGTCTAGGGAGCAAGCCTAGTCAATTTTGTCTGGCCTTACTAGAGGTTTATATTTCAGGGTTCAACTACCACTTAGTAGTCTGTTTGGATACTACCAGAATTTTTAATTTTATAAAGACGTAAATTTAAATTGTAAGATGTCCTTGCCGGGAGTGTGGGCAAATCGCCAGCATCACCCTTATTTCTCTGTTGCCCTTGAATTCCTGTGAAAGTGAAACGCGGTTCAGAAGCCTACGTGCCCCCAAATCGAACTGCTTTCTAAATTACGCCAGCTGTTTCTTACAGAATCGTTAAGGAGAAAAGGAGTCACCTGGATTTGTGATTATGGTAACTGCATTCCAGGGGGGGCAATTATGTGTTAAAGTGATATTTCCTACTTTATAGATAGTGAATACAAGGGAAAACTGTTCAACAGAGCTGTTCAAACCAACCTGGCTCAGGGGCTAGAGGAGCCCCGTCTAATCGGAGGTGCTCAAGCAAGGTCCAGACAGCAACCCAGTAGAATTTAAACACCCGGTGGGAATGAGCGCGGACAACCTTTCAGGCATTTCCCAGTTCTAAGCTCCTGGGATTCTGGCACTGGGCCACAAGGCTGCCCCCTGGACACCTTCTCCCCTGCCCGACGTCTTCCTTCTCACGCTCCTTTCCTCCTTCATTCCCCGCCTACCCGGAGACACTGTAGTTATCTTAACCGGCTTCCGCCTTGGCCTCTCTTCCCTATTACTTCACTATTCTCCCATTCTTCTTGGTGGCATTCAAGAGTTTACATCTCAATTTTAATTAATTCTAATCCTTTCCAGCTCAGACAAAAAAAATGGAGGGAGCCCAGGTGACAGGAAACAACAGGGACTGGGTAAAAACTAGCGATTACAACAAGTGTATCAACACTGGTTAAGGAAACCAGGTTTTCACATTAATGATGAAAGTAGCCAAAGTGCCCATAGTTGCGTATGTGTGACATGAAGGTTTTCATTATACATGAAATTCAAAAATGAAGCAGTTTTTACATGTCTGACAAATAGCACTCACCAGCAAGAACCAAAGGAACAATTGTTGGTCATTTGACTAGGTTGTATTCTTTTGTTAAACACTCTATTCTAATGGGATACTGAAATTCATTCACTGGAAAAGAGATTATGTGTTTTATATCTTTACGTAATATTTATTCTATGCCTGTGCTTTATATCTCAAAATGGATTTGGAATGAAGGCCACTATAAACCTACAAAGAAAGAAACAACAACAAAAGAAATACTAAATCTCATACTTATTAAAAATACTATGAGGAGAAAACTCATCATGTACATCAAAGGGCCAATATCTATACATAAAAATTTCAAATTAAAGTATCAGTAGGAAGGGGCACTCACCTTGGCTTTGTTCTTGAAGATGGACCCAGGTAATTTGTCATAATGGAGGTGAGTTGTCAAAATCCTTGGCGATGGAAACTTTTTCATTCTCTTAAAAACATACACAAAAAGTTGAAACTCTGTGTGTGTATAGTGAGTCACTCCTAAGTTTGGTATCTAAATGTTACTTTTAAGTACTATCACTGTATCTTCTCGTCCTCCAATTTTTTTTTTTTTTTCTGACAGAGTCTCACTTTGTCTCCCTTGATAGAGTACGGTGGCCTCATAGCTCACGGCAACCTCAAACTCTTGGGCTCAAGCGATTCTCTTGCCTCAGCTTCCTGAGTAGCTGGGACTATAGGTGTTGGCCACAATGCTGGCTATTTTTTAGAGACAGGGTTTTGCTCTAGCGCAGACTGGTCTCGAACTCTTGAGCACAAGCAATCCACCCACCTTGGCCTCCCAAACTGCTAGGATTACAGGCGTGAGCCACCATACCCGGCCTCTCCAATTTTTCTTTATTTCTATTTTCAAACTTTATGGGGATGAGGAATGAAGAATCATAAATATACCAATCATTAAAATCTTCTTAAACTTCTTCGTTGTAGCCTGATTACTAATTCCCAATCTTTTTTGTTGTTTTAAAAAAATTTACCGGCTGGGCGCCTGTGGCTCAAACGGCTAAGGCACCAGTCACATACACCTGAGCTGGCGGGTTCAAATCCAGCCCGGCCCACCAAACAACAATGATGGCTGCAACCAAAAAATGGCCGGGCATTGTGGCGGGCGCCTATAGTCCCAGCTACTTGGGAGGCGGAGGCAAAGAGACTCGCTTGAGCCCAGGAGTTGGAGGTTCCTGTGAGCTGTGATGCCACGGCACTGTATCCAGGGTGACAGCTTGAGGCTCTGTCTCAAAAAAAAAAAAAAAAAAGAAAAGAAAAGAAAAGAAAATTTACCTTTACCTACAATCATATCAAATCCATTTTGTTCAAGACAGCTCAAAATCTGCGATCCACTCTTTCACTTAATTTGGTTCTCTTCTATAGTCAGGGTCTTTGACAAAAATATTCAAGTCTCAATCTCTGCAAATCCATTTTGAACATCTAGATCTTTTTTTGTTTAACCAAGTAAAACTCTATGCAATGAAATTTCCCCACATACTTTGGAAGTCCACAGAGTCTCTTAAATGTCCGAGAAATATTTCATGAGAGAAATCTTTTCAGTATGAGGACTAAAGGTGATTGATTCATTTTTGTTACCTTTTTCCATTAATAATTTTGAAAATGAAGTTATCCATCCAGTTTGCCAGAATTAAAGGTTTTAACTTTAAAATCAGATCTTAATGATTTCAAGTTTTCAGTTCTACACTTGGGTCACTCACTGCTTGGTCGCACCAACTACCTACCCGCTCATTGCAAGTGGTACAATGATCTTCAGATATTAACAGCCAATTGCTCTGTAAAAACTTGGTGGAGATTCCAACTTAAGGAAGAGGGCAAAAAATAAGATTTTAAAAATTAAAAAAAAACCCAACAATCTAAATCTATGATACGGGCCCAAGCAGTGACCAGTAGTGATAATACCTGATACAACCTCAAATTGTACTTGTTAGCATTTGAAGTAATTTTGCATTCATTCACAGCAATCCTCTCAGGTAGATATTGTAACCCTCATTTTAGAGATTAAGAACCAGCTTCAAGGTTTTAGGTGCTATGTGCAAAGTTGCACAGGTGGTAATTTTCAGATTAAGTTCTAGGGTGCTGTTTCCATTAAACTGCATGGCCAAAAATCACATACAGACATGTGAGAAATGGTTAAAGTTACTAAAAAGATGAGAAAAATATCCAAGGGAAACTAGAAGCCAACTGTAATAAAACAGTTAAAGTTAAACTTACTAAAAAGATGAGAAAGTTACTAAAGTTACTAAAAAGATGAGAAAAATATCCAAGGGGAAACTAGAAGCCAACTAAATAAAACAAGACAAATATAATATGTTCATTAAAAGGTATAATATAACCAAACTGGAAGCAATGTCAAGACTGTATCTTGCTTAAGGAAAAATATGTATTCTAGAAGAGTTTTTTGTAAAGTGAATAACTATTCGGTACAGCTCATCTCACTGATTTCCATTTAAAAATAAATGGCACAGGGCGGCACCTGTGGCTCATTGAGTAGGGTGAGGTGGCAAAGGTAGCAGGTTCAAACCCAGCATTGGCCGAACTGCAAAAACAGAAAAATAGCCGGGTGTTGTGGCGGGCACCTGTAGTCCCAGCTACTCAGGAGGCTGAGGCAAGAGAATCACCTAAGCCCAGGAGTTGGAGGTTGCTGAGAGCTGTGTGAAGCCACGGCACTCTATTGAGGGCAATAGAGTGAGACTCTGTCTCTACAAAAAAAAAAAAAGCATTGTATAAAGAAGTTATCTTTGGCGGGGTGTGGTGGTTCACACCTGTAATCCAGCTTTTTAGGAGGTTGAGGCAGGGAGGATCACTTCAGACCAGGAGTTCAAGAGCAGCCTAGGCAACATAGGGAGACCTTTGTCTCTATAAAAAACTTTAAAAAAATTAGCTGGGTATGAAGCCAGGCACTTGTAGTCCCAGCTACTAGGGAGGCTGAGGCAATGAAGATGACTTAAGCCCAAGAATTCAAGGTTACAATGAGCTATGATCAGGCCACTACACTACAGCCTGAGCTGAGCAAGACCCTCTCTAAGAAGGAAAAAAGAAGGCTTGACGCCCGTAGCTCAGTGGTTAGTGTTAGGCCGAGGCTTAATGGGTTAACTCCTGGCAAATTTCCAGACTGCAAGCTTTAAGAAAAAGAAATGAAGTAAGTCTAGTTCACCCCCAAGATAAATGAGAAAGTGCTAATTGATTTCTTCCTTCTAGTACATTCCCAGTTTCTTGCTTGGCTAACTCCCTGGGAAACAAACCGGGAAGTACCAACTCTTCCCAGATTGATTTTTAAACAATGCCAAGGGGAAAATACTGAAGCTAAGATGTATAGGGGGAAATATTAAAACAAAGATGCATGATGTATGCCTAACTAACTGCAAAATTCTGCTTCTATGCAATGCTTGCTTGCTACCCCGCCTGGATGTACCTGGACAGCCTGTGTACCAACCAGGATGCAGACCAAGGCTTAAAAACCTGACCCCTTAAGCACTCGGGGCTGCTCTCAGAAACTCCGATTGGAACACTGAGGCAGTCACCAGCTGGCTCTTCAGCAAAAGACCTCCACTGTAAATTTGGTTTGTTTGACAGTGTGTTCTTTGTGGAACTCTTGGGCACAAAAGTTAGGCCACATGCACTGGAGCTGGTGGGTTCAAACCTGGTCAGGGCTGCTAAAAGCAACAATGACAACAATAACAACAACAAAAATAGCCAGGCATCGTGGAGGGCATCTGTAGTCCCAGCTACTGGGAGGCTGAGGCAAGAGGATTGCTTAAGCCCAAGGGTTGGAGGTTTCTGTGAGTTGTGACTCCACGGCACTCTACCAAGGGTGACATAGACTCTGTCTCAACAAAAAAGAAAAGAGAAAGAAAAAAATAAAAGAAAAAGA
>CAUYRH010021336.1:0-11890 GCA_963574655.1 Perodicticus potto | reverse complement strand
GAGGCAAGAGACTCGCTTGAGCCCAGGAATTGGGGGTTGCTGTGAGCTGTGATGCCATAGCACTCTATCCAGGGTGACAGCTTGAGGCTCTGTCTCAAAAAAAATATATATGATTATTTATATTAAAAACCTAAGACAACTTGGAAACGATTAGAACCTATAAAATAATTCAGAAAAGTGACAAAATACAAGAGCAACATACAACATAACAATATTTTTATATATCAGTCATAATCTATTAGCAAATAAGATAGATAAAAATAGCAATCACAGTACCTCTCAGAACTTTAAATTGCCCAGGGGAAAAAACTAACAATAATGTAAAATCTAGATGAAGAAAAATTTAAAACATTACTGAAAGACATAAAAGAACATCTGAATGAACTAATAGTTACAAAAGAAAATCTGAATGAAGCAATAGTCATGCTATAATCCAGTATGGTAAACCTCAATATTGCAAAGATGTCAACTACCTAAAAAAACTCTGTAAATCTAATCCCAATAAAAATCCTAATGATTTTTAAAATGTAACCCAACAGAGTGGTTCTAAGAATCACTTAGAAGAAAAAATGTCCAAAAATAGCTGAGATGATTTTGAGAAAAACAGTGGGAGGAAACTTGCCCTACCAGGTACCAAAATCTATCATTGAAATGTAGAAATTAAAATATTGTGGTAATGGAATAAACTTGAAAAATAGATCAGTAGATCAGAATAGATAACCCAAAATAGATTCAAATATATATGGGAATCCAGTTTTTGAAAAACAAGAAAGGATGAAGTATTCAATAAATAGCATTAGTAAATCTAGTTATCTAGGAAAAATAAAGATAGGTCTTCACCTCACAACTTGCATAAATTTAAATGGATTAGGCCTGAACATAAAATATAAAATTGTAAAAGTAAAAAAAAGAAATATAGTGTTTTAGATTTGAGGTAGGGTAATGCATAAAACATAAAGATATATAAGTAAATAGATTTGGCTGCACCAAAACAGAAAACATTTATAAGATAAAAATATGAAAACAAAAGTACACCAAAAGTGCCTTAAAAGCCAAGGACCATCAGATTATTTAATATTTATTTTTCTGTAAGTTGAATATTAAAAGTGATTTGACAGATTTTGTTGTATTTTGTTTGTGCTTTTAGGCAATGAAGAAACAATCTTTGCTTTGTTTTTGAAATAGACTTCAATTTTTAGAGGAGTTTTAGGTTTGTAGCAAAATTTAGTGGAAGGTACAGAGATTTCATATATTGTCTTACATTTTTAGATAATAATGTTTCTGTATTGGGGGGCTATTTGAAAATTACAGCATCTGTTTATGAGGAGAGAATCTTGTACAACATTTAATAAACAGTTTTGAGCATTTTCAGAATGGCTAAGTGAGGAGCTTGGAAAATACTTAATACCCCCTCCCCCCAAAAAAAACCCAATACAACTTGGAAAAATTATTAAAAACAACATTAGAAATGTGACCAAAGGCATACAATGAATCAAGAAGCATTTATTTAAGAAAAGCCATGAAGCCTTGTTGAGAACAGTGAGAGTCTGGAAAACATCACAGCTAATCTGAGGATTCTGTACAGATTCAAAAAAGCAACAGACCAGCAGACTACCCAGAAATTTAACAAGGAGATCGAGTGAACAAGACAGGCCATAGTGGGCTTTCATATATCCCTGGTGTTCTGTAAATCTGTGGCTTGCACAGGGCTGAACACTTGCTCAGGAGAGACCAGAGAGGGTTCTATGTAACCCATGCAGAACACAAGCTCTTACATGAAAAGAAAATAAAAGTTTGTGGGCAGGCTTGTAAACTGCCTGTACTTTGAAAGCATCTACCAAACCACACACAGATTAATTGGTAAATGGTGGAAATCTTACTGGCTAAAAATGTTTAAGCACAACATCTGATTAAGCATATGCTGACCATTAAGTTTTGCTGACTCAGTGGTATCCCCCAGGAAGCCAGGCTTCAAAATGAAAATAAGAATTAAAAAAAAAAAACTGAGAAAAAATCAGCAACTACATATTTTTGACAAGATAGACTCTATCTACAAAATGAGTTCAAGCAAGTCACTAAAGGAACAAAATGAACAGGAATAATACCAGCTTCTGGGGACAGAAATTACAATATAGAGTTTATATAATATATTATCTAAAATATCTAATTTTCAGTAAAAAAAAAAAAATGAAACATGCAAAGAAAAAGGAAAGTGTTAACCATACACAGGAGAAAAATTAGGTAATAGAAACTATTCCAGGAGGGCCCAGATGTTGACTTAGTAGACAAAGACTTGAAAGCAGCTATTTTAAATATGTTCAAAAGAAACCATGTTTAAAGGATCAAAGGAAAGTATGATGACAATGTGTCATCAAATACAGAATGCCAACAAAAGGTAGAAATTATATATATACATACACACACACACACACACACACACATACACCATCTGGATTCAAACAGTACAATACTTGAAAAGTTCACTAGAGGGACTCAACAGTATATTTGTGAAGGCAAGAGAAAAAAATAGTGATACTTTAGTAAAAATTATGCAATCTGAAGACAAGAGAAGAAAAATAATCAAGAAATATGAACAGAACCTCAGAGAAAGATGACACCATTAGTGAAACAACATATTTATAATGAAAGTCTCAGAAGGAGAGGAAAGACAGAAAAAAAAATTTGAAAACTCCAAACTTGCCCATTATACATCAAAGAAGCTCAGTGAACTCAAATAGGATAAATACAAAAAGGGATTCACACCTGGAAGTATCATAATTAAATTGTAAAACTATAAAGACAAAGAATTTTGAAAGCACTGATTAAGAAGGGATTCATAATGTACAAGTGATCTTTAATAAGATTAACTATTGATTTCTCATCAGAAATCATAGAAGCTGAAAGACAGTGGGATGACATATTAAAAGTATTTCTAGAAATAGAAATCTGTCAATCTAGAGTTCTATACTCAGCAAAACATCTTTCAAGAATGAAAGAGAAATAAAGACATAGCCAGATAAACCAAGAATGAGACAAATTGTTACTAAGAGGGCTCCTTTCAGGATGAAAGAAAATGTTACTGGATTGTAACTCAAATCCAACTGCAACAAAAAATGAGCATTGGTAAGGAAAAATACATAGATAAATATAAAATACAGTACAAATATGAATTTTCCTTTTTCTCAACTGACTTAAAAAATAACTGCATAGGCTCGGCGCCTGTGGCTCAACAGGCTAAGGCACCAGCCACTTACACCTGAGCTGGCGGGTTCGAATCCAGCCCAGGCCCGCCAAACAACAATGGTGGCTGCAACCAAAAAATGGCCGGGCGTTGTGGCGGGCACCTGTAGTCCCAGCTACTTGGGAGGTGGAGGCAAGAGACTCGCTTGAGCCCAGGAATTGGAGGTTGCTGTGAGCTGTGATGCCACAGCACTCTATCCAGGCTGACAGCTTGAGGCTCTGTCTCAAAAAAACTGCATAAAATACATGTAAAATAATATAATTAGGCTCTAGTATATAGAGATGCAATATATGTGCCAAAATAGCACAAAGGAAGGGGAATTAGCGTTACATTGGAGAAAAGTCTCCCTATTTTATTAGAATTAAGTTGCCATTAATGCAAAGTAGAGTGTTTTAAGACACACATTGCAACCCACAGAACAAAAACTAAGGAAAACAACTTCAAAAATGTAATAAGAAAAACAACAAAGAACCTAAAATGGAGACCTAGAATACTTATTTTAGGTCTGACGGAAATGCTCCGCCGGCTTTATTGTTGGTTCGTTATGTGGCAGAGCCCAGCAGTTTAACGCGCCCCTCGTCCTCAGCGCCTCTGAAGCCGGCGGCTGCATGACTCTTCAGCGCGTCCAAGGAAGGATCTCTGTTTGGAGGATTTGGATGGTGCTCTACTCTCAGGGCCTGGTGGTAATAGGAATATGAATCCAAATCTATTGGCTGAAGCTGGCTCTCATCAAGATGGAGGTGATACTGGCACTTCACATGATGTCAAGTATGGTTTGATGCCTGGCTCGTCAAGTGACTTCAAGTATGGGTTGATACTAGGTACTTCAAGTATGGGTTATTGCTGGAATCTTGGCCAAAACAAGAAACTTGGGAAAATGGTGAATCATCTCTAATTATGAAAAGTTGAAATGCCCTCATTGTAGCCAAATACAGATGAACACTAAAAAGGTACTGGCTCATTCATACGGGAGTGAGATTTGTGGAAAGCTGTTTACTTGAAGAGAACATGTAAAAAGACATTCCGCGGTGCATAAAAAGGATAAAAAATACAAATGTATGGTGTGTACGGAGATCTTCATGTTAGCAGCCAGTGTTGTAGTAAGACATAGATCTCGACACTGTGGTGTTTGTGTAGATTGTGCGGATAAATCACAACCAGGAGAGCAAGAATGTGTAGATTAGGGACAGGATACAGAATTCCCTCGGGATGAAGAATATGAGGAGAATGAAGTAGGAGAAGCTGATGAAGAGCTGGTGGATGATGGAGAAGATCAGAATGATCCATACCGATGGGATGAATTAGGAGATGTTTGTATGTCTCTAGATGATTGATTGGTGTACTGTACTCCTCAAGAATGCTGCATTTGGACATAATATGAATCGACAATTTGGATTGTTAAACTCGAAGGCTTGAAAAATATGGTACATGCTGGATGGTGTTATGTTGCTGTGAAAACTGTAGGGTCTTATAGCAAAAATACCATTTTTTTTTATATTTGCATAGGACTGTACAGCAAACAACCATGTAGTTGGATTACATGGAGTCCCCACATATTCAGTCAATTATCAAAGTAAAATATTTTTTATTTATAGGATATACAGTAACTATTTGGGTCCTACGAAAATATATTACCTGTCTTTATAGAACTTACATTCATGTGCTACTTTAACATGAATGAAAAAATCAATTTATGGACATACAGTGACAGTTGACCCAATCATTCTGTCCATCAAACCACTCAGACTAGTTTGTACTAGTAGAATTTTATTTCTATTTTTATTAATTTCTTTTTTGCATTGTGAAATTTTTTTATTATTTTGTTCCAGATCATTTTGTCATAAGGTTTTGATTTGCCTCTGCTTTTTAATACAGATTTTTCAGTGAGGGGCTTTTTCAACTCCATCGGTTCTATTTTATTGTATTTTTCCATTTAATTTGCTTCATAACTGAAAACAAGTCTCTTCTAGTCTTAGATATTACTTCTCAAACTTGTGCTGATGGGCATGTTTATAAGAACTGGAGAGATAATTTATTGGAATGAGCTAACTGACCTCCCCTGTATCCCCTTTCATTTTTGACATGAATTTTACTACACAAATGAAGAATAATGTGGCAGAGTTACTGTGGTGAAGTTGACAAATACCACTCAAATGATTATGATTTAGAAGTAACTTCCTCTCATTGCTCTAATTTGATAAATGGTTACTATATGATGTTTTCTGACATAGTATTTGGTTTGGGGTATGTTACTTTGGCACTATTCTTGTTGACCTCTTTTAATTTTTGCCAGTGTACTATACCTCAGTCCTATTTGAAAGACCTAACTGAAAATCATAAAAATAATAAGTAAAATGATTTGTTTTATAATTTATCTCCCATGTCCAGTTTGGTTAGCTTATTATGGAACAGAAGTGAAATATCAGGTTTTTATTCCTGTGCCCTTTTTATCATTAAAATTAACACAAAACATGAAATAAATCTATTTTACACACAAGAAGACAGTAAAGAAATATGAGGCATATTAAAAACGAATAGGGGCAGCGCCTGTGGCTCGTCAAGTAGGGCGCCGACCCCATATACTGAAGGTGGCGGGTTCAAACCCGGCCTCGCTGAACTGCAAAATAGAAAAATAGCTGGGCATTGTGGTGGGCACCTATAGTCCCAGCTACTCGGGAAGTTGAGGCAAGAGAATCGCCTAAGCCCAGGAGTTGGAGGTTGCTGTGAGCTGTGTGATGCCATGGCACTCTAATGAGGGCGATAAAGTGAGACTCTGTCTCTACAAAAAAAAAAAAAAAAAAACAAAAAAACCAAACGAATAGCACATGTACCCTATAAAGATATACAATGATTGAGTACTCATAATAATTAAATAATAAAAAATTAAAAACATAAACAAAACTCCAAAAAGAACCAAATAGCAAAATTACAGATGTAAATGCATGCATATCAGTAATTACATTAAATTAATAAAATTGAATGGCAGAGCTAGGTCTCTGTAATACTCAGAAACCTAAGAATAGTCCCAATATTTCTGCCCTTGGTATACATCTCTTGCATAACTCCCTCCTCTTGTGTGCAGGAAGAACCTGTAAACATGATGGAATGTTACTCCTATAATTTAGTTACTCTACATGACAAAGATGAAGAAATGTTGCCACTATAATTAAGGTCCCTGATCTGTTGACTCTGAGTTATTAAAAATGGAGATTATTCTGGGTGGACCTGGCCCAATCAGGTAAGTCCTTAAAAAAGAGAATCTAGGCGGCGCCTGTGGCTCAAAGGAGTAGGGCGCCGGCCCCATATGCCAGAGGTGGTGGGTTCTAACCCAGCCCTGGCCAGAAACTGCAAAGAAAAAAAAAGAGAGAGAGAATAATCTGTTGCCTTTGAGGAAGTTTGCCACCATGTTGTGAGAGAGCCTATGGAGGGAACCACATGGCAAGAGTGCTTGTTGAGGATTGCCTCTAACAGCTGTCCCTGGAAGACAGCTAGGAAGAAAACAGGAATATCAGTCCTACAACTGCAAAGAAGAAAATTCTGACAAGTAGGAAACTTGGAAGAAGACTTCAAGCCTCAAGCTGAGATCACGGCCCTAGTCAAACCTTTGATTTCAGCCTAGTGAGACGCTGAGCAGAGGCTCAAGTCGACAGACTGAATGTTTGTGTCCCTCCTCCACAAATTCATATGTTGAAACACTAATCCCAATGCGATGGTCTTAGAAGGTGGGCCTTTTGGAGGTAATTGAGTCATGAAGGTAGAGCCCCCATGAATGAGATTAGTGCTCTTATAAAAGGAACCCCAGGAAACACCCTTACCCTCTTTATGCCATGTGAAGATACAATGAAAAGTTGGCAGTCTGCAACCTGGAAGAGGGCCCTCATCAGAACCTGACTGGATAGCACCCTGATCTCACATTCCCAGCCTCCAGAACTGTGAGAAATAAATGTCTGTGGTTTAGGCCATCCAATCTATGGTAATTTGTTACAGCAACCTGAACTGACTGGAATGAGTATGCCTATATACCTAACCTATACCCAGAATCTTGATCACAGAAACTATGAGATAATAATTGGGTGTTGTTTTCACCTGTGTAATTTGTGGTAATTTGTTATGCAGCATTAGAAAACTAATACAGCCTCAAACTCAGGTCTTTCTTACACTTAGTCCACACACTTAACCACTGAACTCTACAGCAGCATTTGGGAACTGGCTGTCCATGTGCCACAAAGGCCTATAGACTTTTTTTTTTTTTTTTTTTTTTTTTGGTTTGGCTTGAAAAGTATTTTAAAATACTTTTAAATTAGCTGCCAATATCTAAATATCAGAGTATTTCACATACATGTTCCAATTCTGGCATCACTTGTGAAGTTGGAAGATATGGTATCCTTGGCCCATCTTGCCACCTAACAGGCTGGAAGTGAAGAGCTTTTGCCTTGTTTAGACAGTACCTGAGGTCTGTAGTTAAACACAGGTCAGCTCTACCCCAATAGGCTTCATTCATTTAGGTGACCCTCATGGATGCAGTTAAGCAAAAGAGTATGTAAGTCCTGACATACGACTTCAAAGTTTATAATAATTGCCTCTGTTTTCTTTCTAATGGAGTCACTTCTCCCATTATCTCTCTTTTTTGAAATGATGCTACAAGAATCTGAATCATGTATCCTTTCAAAATGAATGCCCAGATCACAGTTGGATAGTATTTTGCTTTAAGAAGAGAAAGTGAACTTTGGTGTTGTGGATTAAATTAAATTTTATACAAACTAGAAAACTCATGTGTTCACTGAATTTCTTATTGGTATAGAATTTCAATTTGGCATAAAAACCCCCACAAATTATTTTGGCCTTTGAGGATTATAAGATGAACCAGCAGCATGTTGTGTTTTGTTTTTCTTTTCTACTGTGGGACATGAGGAAAAAAATACTTGAGAGCCACTAGAAAGGAAGGCTTCATTAAAGTTGTATGGTACAGGGGCGAGGCCTCGCACGCCTAGCCCTGGCAAGAGGCAGAGAAAGACAAAAGGAGAGAGAAACAGCATGGCATCCCAAAGAAAGAAGAACCTGTTAGGAGTCAGTTTTTTGTGAAGGACATTGGACTAGGAGCCAAAACTCACGTCTTTGCTAATTTGATATTGTGCAAGTTTTCTTAACCTCTGTGGATCTCAGTTACTTCATTTGTAAAAAGGAGATAAAACTTATTTACTGGTCTGAAGATGAGGTGGCAGACCATCTTACTACAGTACTGTTTTCTCTTGGTTACATTTCTCCTTACTGCTCTTGAAGCTGTGCCTATAGATATAGACAAGACAAAAGTACTGAATGCTCACCCTGTGGAAAGTGCAAAGATAGAACCACCAGATACTGGACTTTATTGTGATGACTATCTCAAGCAAGTGATTGATGTGCTGTAAACAGACAAACATTTCAGAGAAAAGCTCCAGAAAGCAGACATAGAGGAAATAAAGAGTGGGAGGCTAAGTGAAGAACTGGACTTAGTAAGTCATCATGTGAGGACAAAACTTGATGAACTGAAAAGACACGAAATAGGAAGGTTACGAATGTTAATTAAAGCGAAATTGGATTCCTTTCAAGATGTAGGCATGGACCACCAAGCTCTTCTAAAACAATTTGATCACCTGAACCATATGAATCCTGACAAGTTTGAATCCACAAATTTAGATATGCTAATCAAAGCAGCAACAAGTGATCTGGAATACTATGACAAGACTAGACATGAAGAATTTAAAAAATATGAAATGATGAAGCAACATGAAAGGAGAGAATATTTAAAAACACTGAATGAAGAAAAGAGAAAAGAAGAAGAATCTAGATTTGAAGAAATGAAGAAAAAACATGAAAATCACCCCAAAGTTAATCATCCAGGAAGCAAAGATCAACTCAAAGTGGTATGGGAAGAGACTGATGGATTGGACCCTAATGACTTTGACCCCAAGACATTTTTCAAATTACATGATGTCAATAGTGATGGATTTCTGGACAAACAAGAGTTGGAAGCCCTATTTACTAAAGAGTTGGAGAAAGTATATGACCCCCAAAATGAAGAGGATGATATGGTAGAAATGGAAGAAGAAAGGCTTAGAATGAGGGAACATGTAATGAATGAGGTTGATACAAACAAAGACCAATTGGTGACTCTTGAAGAGTTTTTGAAAGCTACAGAAAAAAAAGGAATTCTTGGAGCCAGATAGCTGGGAGACATTGGATCAGCAACAGTTCTTCACAGAGGAGGAGCTAAAAGAATATGAAAATATTATTGCTTTACAAGAAAGTGAACTGAAGAAGAGAGCTGATGAGCTTCAGAAACAAAAAGAAGAGCTATAACGTCAGCATGACCAACTTGAGGCTCAGAAGCTGGAATATCATTAGGTCATACAGCAGATGGAACAAAAAAAATTACAAGCAATTCCTCCATCAGGGCCAACTGGAGAGTTGAAGTTTGAGCCACACATTTAAAGTCCGAGCTCCACAAGAACTTGGAAGAAAGCTGTTAACTCAACATCTATTTTATCTTTTTAGCTTCTTTCCTTTTTCTCTGCTTAATAAATATTTTAAAGCATATTTGGAATAAAAGAAGATACTTTAAAAAAAATGTTGTATGGTACAAAGAATAAATGGTTATTACTGTATTTTGCTATCTATAATGTACACCTGTTTTGCCCAAATTTTTGAGGGAAAAAGAAGGATGTGCATTATACATGGATAGTACTAATTCCATATTTATACACATGTTTTAATTCTTTTATTTATGCTTATGAATTAAAAGTGTCACTCTAGAAAGTAATAATGATATCCATATGCAAAATAATACCCTGGAATATGGTAATCATGCCCCTTCCATGCCCTCCTGCTCCCACCCCGCTTCACCAGGCAGGCACTGTAGCTATAGGAGCCTCTAGCACTCATGGCTGATCACACTGGACACCACTGCTACTGCCATCTTATAAATGGGCATGCCACTGACAGCAACTCAGCAGTTAGCATTGGGACCTTAGCAAAAGGAGGATAGAAGTGGCTACACAGTGGCACCTCCTTCTCTCACAAGAGCCATGAGGCACAAGGCTGGCCCCTGTGGAGAGGTCATAAATGAGCCCAGGTGGCAGGTGAGAATGGTCTAGATGACCCAAGCACCCAACCTCCCCCAACTGTCCCCTTCAGTCTACCCGTGTCCCCTCATCCTCTCATTTCCTATTTCCACCCATGTTGGCAGTCAGTGAGAATGCAGCCATGGCCATGGCCACTCTGCTGAGAACCCCAGTAGGCTTATTTCCTGGGAAGCTGGTGTGAAGGTCTAGGGCCTGCCCTGTGTGCCTGAGGCTCCTGACAGTAGATCCCTGCCCTTGTAGTGCTGCCTCATCTATCAGGTATCTGCCCCCATTATGAAGCTCCCAGGTCACCATGCAGAGGAGGAAGATCCCTGAGATAGGGTCTGAGAGACCTGGGTTCTGAGACCCGGTTCTACTAGTAGCCCACTGTTGTGACCTTGGGCCTCAGTCCTAATGAAGTTTCTGTCTAGGAGAGTACTGGATGCAAAACACGGAAGCTTAGGGTACTTGAGCCTGTAGATCATAGTTCTGAGTCTATGACTTGTCTGAACCCCTAACCCCCTTGTTAAGTTGGTATAATTTTCCAAACTTGCCAGTGGGAAGAACCATCTAGGATTCTTGTTAAAGGAAAGGATTCCCAGGTCTTTCTCCTGAAGAGTTGATTTAGCGTATTTGAGTGTGGTTTGGGAATCTCATTTTAACCAGTCCCTTGGGTGATTTGTAGGATTTGCAAGTTGGGGAAAGGCTGGTGTCATTCATTCTGATGTTATTGAGTGCCGAAGGTCTGAATGACTCAAGGAGGTCATGGTCTAGTCTCTGAACAGAAACGTAAATACAGAGTACTTCGCTGGGGTATAATTAGGGAAGGCCTCCTCCTCAGCATGGTATCAACAGGGCCTCAGAATGGTACTAGCTTTGTGAGAGATGAGGCAGCCCAGCAAAGACAGAAGATGACAGGCAGGCTGGCCTTGGCCCCTCATACCAGCTTCCTGGGAAATAAGCCTGCCAGGGTTTTCAGTGGAGCAGCTATGGCTCCATTCCAACTTATAGACATGGGTGGGAATAGGAAATGAGAGGATGTGGGGACGAGAGTGGACCAGGAGGGGACTACTGGGGGAGGCCAGGCACTCAGGTCATCTGGACCACTCTCACCTGCTGCCTGGGCTTGCTACTAGCTTCTATGTAGCAGCCAGTTCCATGCCTCATGCCCCTCATGAGAGAGAGAGGAGCCACAGTATGGTCACTTCTGCCCTCCTTTAAAAAATAAAATGAAAGATTGTTTTCCTGAAGCTTTTTCCCACGTTATATATGGGAGCACATTATACATGAATATAAAGCATATTTTAGGAAGATAGTAAAAACAATTGTATTCAGTTATGTAAAAGAAAAACTTTTTCTTTTACTCATAAAACTTCTGATACCAAATATGTGGGAGTATTCCCCACTCCAACCACTTCTCCAACTCTCCAACTAACTGGGTGTCCTACAACTCAGTTTTGACACTAACTAGCCAGATTTCACAGGTTGAGAGTCATTCCAACAGATTGATCTCACTTCAGATGCCAATCATGAGTTCAAAGTCATTATC
>CAUYRH010021334.1:0-38191 GCA_963574655.1 Perodicticus potto | reverse complement strand
AAGCGAGTCTCCTGCCTCTGCCTCCCAAGTAGCTGGGACTACAGGCGCCCGCCACAACGCCCGGCCATTTTTTGATTGCAGCCGTCATTGTTGTTTGGCGGCCGGGTCTGGATTCGAACCCGCCAGCTCAGGTGTACGTGGCTGGCGCCTTAGCCCGTTGAGCCACAGGCACTGAGCCAGACAGTGTCTTTCAAACTGGAATCCTCAAACATATTTCTAGGAAATAAGATCCTCTCCCCTTTTGAGAGGTCCATGCGCTCTGCCTGAGAGAGAATGTTCTGGGGCTTCTGCCTCTGTGGAGGGGGCTGTGGCAATCTGGGAACTCCCTTCCTCTGCCCTTTGCCCTCAGCAACATTCTATACTCCCCCCTCACCCCCCCCCCCACTTCCTCCCTACAGGGAGGGATGAGGGACAACCCCTGGGGAGGACCTTGGGGTGGGGGGAGGCTGGAACCGGTGTCCTTTCTCCACCTGACAGTTCAGGACCCCTCCCTGGCATTCCCAAGGAGTAGGGCTCCTCTCACCTTCTTCCCTTCTCCAACATATAATGTAGGGAGGGCATGGACCAGTGAGGTGGGCATTGATTTAAAAGTCAGGTTGTTGGCCGGGCGGGGTGGCTCACACCTATATTCCTAGCACTCTGGGAGGTCGAGGCCCGAGACCAGCCTGAGCCAGAGGGAGACCCCCATCTCTAAAAATAGCCAGGGATTGTGGTGGGCGCCTGCAGTCCCAGCTACTTGGGAGGCTGAGGCAAGAGGATTGCTTGAGCCCAAGAGTTTGAGGTTGCTGTGGGCTATGACACCATGACACTCTATCAAGGGTGACAAAGTAAGACTGTGTCTAAATAAACAAACAAACAAATACATAAATAATAAACAAATAAAAATAAAAGGTTGTTTACCATCAAGAGCCTGTCATTGCCAAGGAGCCACTCCGGCCCCAGCAGGGCCTCTTGAGACCTTTAGAGGCCCTAAACTGACAAGATTGTGATGTACTGCCCCCACCACCCTGTATAATCTTACTCCATTACATGAGAATAGGAGTTCATAAAAGCCCTGATTTTTCTTTCCTTAAAATTAAAAAAAAATTATTTAAGAGACAGGGGCCTCACTCTGTCACCCAGGCTGGAGTGCAGTGGCATCATGATAGCTCACTGCAGCCTTAAACTCGTGGGCTCAAGCGACTCTCCTCCTGCCTCAGTCTCCCAAGTAGTCGCGCCTACAGGCATACAACACCACGTTCAGCTAATTTTTTTTTTTTTTTTAAACAGAGTCTCCTTGTGTCACCTTTGGTAGAGAGCCGTGGCATCACAGCTCACAGCAACATCCAACTCCCTTGCTTAAGCAATCCCCTTGCCTCAGCCTCCCAAGTAGCTGGGACTATTTTTTGGTTGCAGTTGTCATTATTGTTTAGCAGGCCTGGGCAGTGCTTGAACCTGCAAGCTTGGATGTATGTGGCTGGTGCCCTACTCACTAAGCGTGGGTGCCGAGCCAACGTTCAGGTAATTTTTATTAATAAACATTTTTTTGACTCAGCACTTGTAGCTCAAGTGGCTAAGGCACCAACCACATACATACACCAGAGCTGGCAGGTTCGAACCCAGCCCGAGCCTACCAAACAACAATGACAAAAAATAGCTAGGGACGGCGCCTGTGGCTCAAAGGATTAGGACGCCGGACCCATATGCCAGAGGTGGCAGGTTCAAACCCAGCCCCGGCCAAAAACTGCAAAAAAAAAAAAAAAAATAGCTGTTCGCTATGGCGGGCGCCTGTAGTCTCAGCTACTTGGAAGGCAGAAGCAAGAGAATCGCTTAAGCCCAGGAGTTGGATGTTGCTGTGAGCTGTGATGCCACGGCACTCTACCCAGGGTGACAGCTTGAAGCTCTTTTTTCTTAGAGACAGGGTCTTGCTTTGTTTCTCAGGCTGGTCTCGAAACTCCTGGCATCAAACAATCCTCCCTTCTTGGTTTCCCAAAATGCTGGGATTATAGGTGTGAGCCAAATCCAGACTAAATTTTCATATAATGACTATCATCTGGGCGGCTCACACCTGTAATCCTAGCACTCTGGGAGGCCAAGGCGTGTGATTGCCTGAGCTCATGAGTTTGAGACCAGCCTGAGCCAGAGTGAGACCTCCTCTCTAAAATTTGCCGGGCATTGTGTTGGGCACCTGTAGTCCCAACTACCTGGGAGGCTGAGGCAAGAGAATCGCTAGGGCTAAGAGTTTATAGTTGCTGTGAGCTATGACGTCACAGCACTCTACCAAGGGTGACAAAGTGAGACTCTGTCTCCAAAAAGCAAAAAATGACTATCATGAGGTCCTTTTTGAAATATCAAGAAAATGTGTGTGTGTGTGGCATTTTGGAAACCCATCCACCATACCCTTCCCCCAGCACTCTTTACAGCCCATTGGGAACTGTCATCACTGGAGGGACCATTAGGTAGCAACTGGGCAAGTTGGGGTTTATCTGGAGTGGGGGAGACAGGAGGAAGGAGAAGAGGACTCCACCCCTTCCCTTTCTGCCTCCATCCTGGCTGTCTGTTCCCCAAGAGCCTCCTGAAGCTGGAGCAGCGGGAACCTCGGGCACCTGGTGGGCCCTGAGATATCTGGGGACACTCACTGCCTGTCTTGTGCGTCCCCACCTCCCCAGCTCTGGGGCTGACCTCTCTGCCAGCTCCCCCAGTGCCTGATGCCTGAACTGGCCTTCCTGGGTCTGTTCTCTAGCCCTGAGGGCAGAGAATAGAAGGGAAACCTTTGCCTCAGCGCCAGGCAGGCCAGAGTGCAGCTGAGAGGCTCATTAAAGCTTTCTAAAAGGCAATTAACCGAGGGATGCGCCGTTCAGCGGGTCTGGAACTCCCTCCTGCCAGCGGGGAGCTTGGCAGAGAAAGGCTGAGTGGGTGGGCGGAGTTGAGCTGCTCAGTGGGCCTGTGGCCTCTCTCCTCCTCCTCTAAATACCATGAATAAACAAACAGAACTCTGAGGGGCAGAGTCACAGGCTGAGGGCCTGGCCTTGCCCTAGACCCAGGGCTGGACAGGCTTGGGAGGCTTGCCCTAGACCCAAGGGGACAGGGACAGTCCAGCCACTGGGCACTCAGACATTTTGAGTGGGGTCCCTGGAGGGCTAGGAGTGCTCACCTTCCCATAAGGTTCTTAGGTCCCAGGGCCAAATGTTAGAGACCCAGGGAGGGCAGCTCCCCTCACCTGCTGCCTTCACACCTGCTGGGCCTCTTGTTTCCCTTGACCCCACCACTGCCCTCAGGACACTGGGCCAAAGGCTTGAGCAAGGATACAGCTGAGAAGAGCAGGAAAGAGCTCAAGGATCCGTCCTGGGGGCCCAGCATGGAAAGGGAGCATCACAGCCCCAGCCCTGCCCAGCCCACCTCAGCCCACCTGTACCCCATGTCAGATCGAGCCTTGGGGGCACCTGAGCAGGTGCCACTGACCATCTGCCGGGACTAGTGAGGTCTTCTCACTACAACCTCCTGGAGCAGATAGAGGGTGGGACTGCTGCCTTGCACAACTCCAGGGGGCGCCATGGGCACAGAAGGGTCTGGACATGAAACCAGATCCCACTCTGTATGCACGTCACAGGTATGACATAACCTTTTCCCATTTGTGTTCCCCTGTTCCCCAGACTCCTGAGCAACAACAAGATTACAGGGCTCCGAAACGGATCCTTCCTGGGACTGTACCTGCTGGAGAAGCTGTAAGTGCCAGGGTGGGGGCGGGGCAAGGTTGTGATGGGGGCCAGGTCTGGAAGTCTCAGGGAGACAGGAACTCTGGCTGCTAAGAGCCCAGAACATGCTGGCTAAGCAGCACCCGGAATTGGACCTTCTGGGATCCGGCCTGGGACTGGATCACCAGGAAGACAGAGAAGGCCAGTCTGGAAGGGAGAGACCTGCTATTCCCCATCAGCACCCAGAGGGAAGTGGGGAGACCTGGCTGGCCTTGGTGGGATGGAAGGGGAAGCTCATTAACGCTTTTTAATGAGCAATTAGCTATGAGGGCCGAGCCCTTAGTGGTCACCCCCTCCCAGCTGGGGGCCTAGCATAAAAGGTCTGAGGGTGGCTTAATGTGACTGAGGCCTCTTTCCTCCCTCCCTAAAAACAAATCAACAAACAAAGCCCCCCAGAGACAGAGAGCTGGGCTGGAGCTTTGGGAGGCTGATCTTGCCTGAGCCTCCTGCCCTAGGCCCGCCCGGGTTAGTGGCAAAATTGCAGCAGCACCCTGCAGGCAGGCTGGCCTTGGACTGGGGCTGCGAGGGCCCTGCCAGCCCATATAAACCTACCAAGACCTGGGACCCCTGAGGTCTGGTGAGAAGGAACCTGTTGCCAGGCAAGTTGTCAGAGAAATGAGCCCCGTCAGAGCTGTTCACATAGGCTTGTGGAGACAGGTGTGGGCCCTGGGTCAGAGACCTGACTCAGCCACTGGGGCAAGTCACAAAAGCTGCCAAATGAGGACCCCCCTCAAACTCCCCTTCTGCCTGCATGGTCCAGGAAGCACAACCTGTGCTGCAGGGTGAGAGACTGGCCCCCACCTCTCCTGGAGGCTGATTCTTGGTTTCTCTCCACCCAGTCCCCCTCCTGTCTTGCTTCCCAATGCTCCCTTGTGCCAGGAGGTGCTCATGTGTGCCAGGAGATGCCCCCGTGTGCTAGGAGGTGCTCTTGTGTGCTAGTAGATGCTCCCGTGTGCTAGGAGGTGCTCCCTTTTGCTAAGCAGTGCTCCCGTGTGCCAGAAGGTGCTCATGTGTGCCAGGAGATGCCGCCGTGTGCTAGGAGGTGCTCCCTTTTGCTAAGCAGTGCTCCCGTGTGCCAGGAGATGCTGCCGCATGCTAGATACTGCTCCTATGTGCTAGGAGATGCTCCCATGTGCCAGGGGGTTCCCCTGTGTGCTAGGCATTCCCAGTTCTTCCTAGGGAAGGACCTTGGTTCACTCTCCTACCATGGTGCCCAAAGACTTTGGATCAGTGCGATGGGAGATATGGAAGAATAAGGTGTGACACCTGCTTCCAGAGCACCAAAGGGACAACCCTATATGCTAGAATTAAGTAGGTGGGGCTCCTGTCAAATTCAAAGGAGGTGTCAGCAAAGGCTGACTATGTTCACGAGTAACAGGTGCAACATCTCCATGATACGGTGTTAAGACCTCTCACCAAAACAGCAGTCTCATGAGGGCACCTCTGTTACACACATTTTGCAGTACAAGGATGAGCCTCTAGTATCAAGCCCGAGGCCCAGAGCAAAGCTTGCTGTCCTGTCTAAGGCCATGTAGAAAGGCAAAGGGAGCTGTCTACCATCTGGGGTATACTGGGGGTGGCTGGGAGGATGGCGATGGAGACAAGGTCCCTCTGGCCATCTACCTACTATGCAGCTCACAGACACAGTGGTCCTGACTAGGAGAATGGAAAGCCACCAAGCTGCTATTTAAAAGTCTCCTTGGGTGTCAACAAAGAGAGAAGGCAGCTAAACATCCAGGAGCTTTGAGACCCCCACTCAAGGTGCTCTTGGCAGGATCTTTTGGAGGAACACTAACCTGACTGCCTTTCCAGCCCAGCCCCTCCCCCTTGAGGTGCAGGTGCCACCCACAGTGGCTCTGCTTTAGCAGGAGAGAGCTCAGAGCTTCTGGTGGCCTGACTACCATCTTCCCTTCTTCCTCCTCAACCCTCAGTCTTACAAGAGTGCATTTTCTGATGAGTATGAAATGATGGCCTCCTTCCCACCCACGCCGAGGTACTGCGTCAGCTGCTGTCCCTAGGCCCAGGGACCCAGGAGACCACGCCGCAGCACAAAGCGCAGCAGGCAATCAGAGAAATGAGAGGGTCATAAGGGACTAATGCAGGATGGCATCCGATGAGGCTGAGGACATTGAAGGCTCCGTCCATTCATTTCACAAGTGTTTAAGCCTCTCCACACGCCAGGCTCCATTCTGGGCAAGAGACCAGACCAGGCACCTGCCCTCAGGGCCCTCATCTCTACTGCGGGACCTAGGAAATGGCCAATAGGCCTGTGCTGTGTCAGAAGACATAAGTGCAGCAAAGAAAAGCCAGGCAGGGTGAGGTTGTAGGAAGTATGCGGGCAGCACCAGGGTGGAAGGGATGGAGGGAGCAGGTTCTGAGAAGGCCCTTGGATCCAGGGAGCACCTGGGGCATTTGAGAGACAGGAGGACAGTGTGAGTGGGCGGAGCAAGGGGGTAAGTTTTAGGAGACAGGTCAGGGTGATGCGGGGCCAGTGCCAGGCCTGGGCCTTTAGTTTCCTCATTGCAAAAAAAGGAAAGGGGATGGTGTGATTTGGAAGGTACCTTGTGGATCTAACATTCTGCGATCTGTGGATAGTGTGTGATGCCCATAGTGTTGCGGCTGGGAAGCAGATGGGTCCAGGCTCTCCAAGGAGGGGCCCTCAGGCAGCTATGCTGTGTGCTGTGCATGTCAGGAAGGGGCAGTGCCTTTGTAGGGGTTGGACTTGTTCCAGCACCACTTTATATAAATATGTTAACATACAAAGATATTCTTTAATGAAAGGAATTGGCTGACATGACCATGGGGACTGGCAAATCCAAATTCTTGCAGGGCAGGCCGGCAGGCTGGGAAGTCCGGCAGAAGCTGATGCCACAGTCTGCAGGTAGAAGTTCCTCTCCAGGAACCCTCAGTGTTTACTCCTGAGGCTTCACTGCACACCGGGAGGTGTTCTCCTTTACGGACCATGTCCAGCACATCTGCAAAATGCTGCCACAGCAGCATTGAGACTGGTGTTCAACTAAGTCTCTCAGTGCTGGAGCCTGGCCAAGCTGACATAAAACTAACCATCTAACCACTGTCCCACAGCAGGGTCAGGGCTCCTGTGTAATGTGGACCCGGGGCCCCACTCCTGGAATTTCTAATTCATCAGGGCTGGAGGGGCCTGGGAATTTTTTACATGGCATACAGGCGATTCTCATGCTCATCCAGGGTTAGGAACCAGAGGACAGGAAGACCCCCCAGACTGAGGGTCTATTCATCACAAATGAGGCACCAGGGCCTGGCACATAGTCGGTGCTCAGGAAACACTGATCTGTCTGTCCGGGTAGTCTCAGATGTCTTGGCGTGGGCAGCAGAGGCCATGGCTCCTGAATGTCCTGCAGTCTCTACACTGCAAGTCCCGTGGGAGGGTTTGGGGCCTGTTAATAGCTGCCATGGAAGGTCCAGGCTGCTCTAGCAAATGCCCACGTGGCCTGTGTGTGCCAACAGAATGGGTTGTATTTAAATCGGGGGGTCACCTTACTGACCAGGCGTCAGGGGACCTGCGTGATGCCTGTTCTGCAATGCAGGACTCTGAGCCCAAGGAGGTGAACAGTGTCTGTGCAGCAGCACATGTGAGGGCAGCAGGGCAGGGAGAGCACACAGCGGACACCACGGGGGATGTGTCTGAGATGTTCTTATAGGAGGACTCAGGGTCCAGAGAGTCTGCAGGTGGGATGGAGATGGGGGATTGCCTCTGTTACCCATGCCTGACGGACCTGGCCAGCCCAGGGAGTGTATGGCAGGCCCAGATGGTGTGAGGCCCTAACTCTGAGCCCTCCTCTGTGTTTCCCATCACCTCTCAGCATGGCCAAGGCTGTCTGTTTCCCACAGAAAAGATTTCTGGGGCAGGGAGGAGCTGATGGATGAGCCTGAACACTAGTCTGATGTAAAAAGAGGTCCAGGATTGAAACCCCTCTTTCATTTACCTCCTGGGTGCCTCTCCCAGCCTCAGGTTTCTCACCTGGAAAATGGGGCAATGACAAGTTGTTATAATGGTGGATGAGTTCATCTGTACAGAGCCCGTGAGCTTTCAGCAAACAGCAGTTCCCAAGCTGCAAGATGCTAACCTGGCCATCTGTCACTCACGTGTCCAGAGTCCCCCAGGCTTGCACAGGCCATTACGTAGCTGAAATGTAAGTGTCCAAAGTACTTCATGACTCATTCCAGGGTCTCTGCTTCACTGTCCGGGTCCCCCATCAAGCACATACAGTGGGGAGCAGGCCCCTGGAATGCTTTTGGTGCACTGAGGTGTCACGGTTGCAGCAAGATGACCCTAAGCCAGGAACCAAGCTGGCCCCTGGAGGAGGCCCAGGGAACAGGACTTGGTGTGCGTGCATGCGTGCGTGTGCATTTGAGTGCACAAGTCTGTGTGGACACAGGCCCTCAGAGGCTGTGCACGGCTGCAGGAAGGGACCTGGGGGTGGGAGGGAGCCTGGCCAGTCCCAGGATGATTTGTCATTGCCTAATGAGATTAATGAGCCCAGGGGGCTGGTATGCAGGGGTGCTGAGGCGCTCATTAGAAGCAGATGCTCATGGGAATGGTGGCAAGTGGGGCCTGGGGGTTGAGTGTAAAGCCCTCTCACACCAGGTGGTTTCCATTAATCTGGGGGTGGGGCCAAGGGTGAGGCCTGGGGCTGCTGTCTCTCCCTCCCATCCCAGCAGTACTGGGGAGGATGAGGAGGAATGCCACGGAGAGGCTGAGACCAGGGAGGGGGTGCAGAGGCTGATGGGTTCAGGGGCTTTCCTGAGGTGGCCCCAACTCTTGGCATAGGCTACAATAAATACCTATTGGTTGATATCAGAGACAAGAGGGGCCTTGGGGGACAAGGTGGCAGAGAGCCTGGGACCATGTGAATTTCCTGGGAGGGGGCACTAGACCCTCTCCCTCTCTTCCCTTAGACAACCACTCTACCTTCAGGGATGTTCTGGTCTATTTCTCAGCCAGCGCTCACTTTCTAACGAACCCTGGAAGTCTTGTAGGGCCCAGGGAAAGCTTCTCTGTGGCCTCCAAACCTATAATTTGGTTTTCAAACCCACAAGCAGGGAGGTCTGTGGGGGCCAGAGGAAGCCAACTTTCTGCTGCCCCACCCTGCCTGAACATGGGCACACACACATACACACGAATCATAAAAGCTCACAGACTCTTAACAGCTCTAGTGAGATATAATTTACACACCGTAAAAGTTCCCCTTTTGAAATTGCACAGTCCAAGGGTTTTTGGTATATTTTATAGAAGTGTGTAATCTTCACCATAATCTAATTTTAGAACATTTTCATCATCCCCAAAAGAAACCTGGAATCATCAGCAGTCACTCCCTGGAGTCATTAACCATCGTCACTTCCTGAAATCAAAAGCCATCACTCCCTGTTCTCCAGCCCTGAGCAATCACTGATCGGCTTTTGTCTGTAGATTTGCCTGCTGTGGACATTTCGTATAAATGGAATCATACAATATGTCATCTTTCACAGCTGGCTTATTTCACTGAGCAGGATGTTTTCAATTTTCATGCACGTGTTAGCACCTAGCACATTCCTTTTAATAGCCGAGTAATATTCCATTGCATGAATATACCACCTGAGCGTCTCTTCTCTCAGCTGGTGGACGCTAGGGTGTTTTCTGCTTTTTGGCCATTATGCGTCATGCTGCTGTAAACACTCACTCACAGGTTCTTGTAAATGTATGTTCATTTCTCTTGGATACATACCTAGAGTGTAAGGAAGGATTATATGGGAACTTTTAATTGCCAAACTGTTTTTGAAAGTGGCTGTACAATTTTACATTCCTACCAATAATGTACGAAGAGTCCCATTTCTCCACATCCTCGTGAACACTTGCTGTTGCCTGTCATTTTTATAACAGCTGTCTGAGAGGTGTACAGTGGGGTCTCACGTGAGTTTCATTTCCATTTCTCTTATTGCTTAGTGATGGTCAGTAACTTTTTATGTGTGTAGCAGTCATGTGTATGTTTTCCTTTGAGACTGAGTCTCAAGCTGTCACCTGGATAGAGTGCTGTGGTGTTGTAGCTCACAGCACCCTCTAAACCTTGGGCTCGAGTGATCCTCTTTCCTCAGTTTTTCTATTTTTAGTAGAGACGGGGTCTTGCTTTTGCTCAGGCTGGTCTCAAACTCATGAGCTCAAGCAATCCACCTGCCTTGACCTCCCAGAGTGCTAGGATTACAGGCATGAACCACCATACCTAGCTGTTTTTTGTTTTTTTGAAATAGTCTCACTCTGTCGCCCTTGCTAGAGTGCCAAGGAGCTCACAGCAACCTCAAACTCCTGGGCTCAAGTGATCCTCGTGCCTCATTCCTCCAAGTAGCTAGGACTATAGACACGCACTCCCACACCTGGATAAGCGTTCGGTTTGTTTTTTTTTTAATAGAGAAGAGCGTCTCATTCTTGCTCAGGCTGGTGTTGAAATCCTGAGCTCAAGTGATCCTCCCACCTCTGCCTCCCCAAGTTCTGGGATTATAGGTATGAGCCACCACCCAGCCTGAATGTCTTCTTGGAAGAAATGTCTATTCAAATCCTTTGCCCATTTTTTTCAGCTGGGTTGTATTTGTATTTGTATTATTGAGCTGTAAGAAATTTTTATACATTCCAGATAGATGTCCCTTATCAGATATGGAATTTGCAAGTATTTTCTCTCATCCTGTCATTGTCTTTCACTTTCTTGATGGTTTCCTTTAAAGTGCAAAAGTTTTCAGTTTTTATGAAGTCCAACTTATGAGTCTTTTCTCCCACCCCATCCTCCTTTGCTTTTTCTGAACTTGTATTCCTTAGTTATTCCCTTCCCAATCGTCTTTCCTTGCTGGGGCTCCCTCTTACCCACTCAGTTTCTGTCTTCCCAAGAACAACTCCCAGGAATCCGCCCTCTACTTCTGCCTCAGTGGCGTGGGGAGTCCTACTCCTGCTCATCAGTGTAGATACACAGAGGGGTGGCCTGGAGTCGGAGGAGCCTGCCCCAGGTTGGGGCAGCAGGCAGCGGGGGAGGGAAGCGCCATCAATAGGTTCCAAGAACAGGCTCTATGGCGGCAGACAGGGAGTGGGCAGTTCCACATGATAGAAACATCTGTGCGTCCTCAGATGAGCTATTTTAGCCTTGTGACTTCAGCTAAGAAATGAAGGGAAGAGATTAAACAATCCAGAGAGCCTCTTAACACGGGTTCTACACCCCTGTGAAATCATGGCGCGATGTTGGGCACAGCGTGTTTTCCTAGGGTGGGAGGCCGTCCTCAGACTTTCACAGGTCCTGTGACAGCGCTCCCTCCTGCCCCAGGGCCGCCTCCTTCCTGAGAGGGACCAGGAGGCCTCGGCAGCCGTGGGCACAGAGAGAAATCAGCCCTCGGCTGGTGGAGGTGGAGGAGGAGGGCACCCGGACTGACCAACGCTCAAGGGAGCTCCAAGGGGCTGCCTTGGTCACCCCTGAAGCCACTCTCCCGGCAGGCGCAAGACAAGGGAAGGGTGCCGACACTGGGGAGGCCCAGCATTGCTCGGCTGCAGGAAATCTGGGGCAGGAAACGGCCGGCCTGAGTGCAGCCTCACTCCCATCTGTAGAGCATCAGTGGGGCAGGCGGCGAGGGCTTTTGAGGGGCCCGGGGAGGAAATGGGAATAAACACAAGTGAGCACAGAGGGAAGGGGGGCTGCAGCCTGAGCCCCTTGGCAGCCCATGAAGGGGAGTGACACAATGAGGAATGTGTTTCCCTCTGCTTGTCTCCCGCGTGGGGGTGGGAGCCAGAGCCCTGAGAATGGCCAGACCTGACAGCGGCCGGGGCTGCAACAACATCAGAGGGGTGGGCTAGGAGGACGGGGGTCTAGGCAGGAAGGGCAGCCCCGGGCAGGCTGGAGGGGTCCTCACTGTGAGTCAGCCCCCTCTCTGTGCAGCGGGTACCCGAGGTTCTGCTGCTTGCACTCTCCCTGTGTATACAGGATGGAGTTCCCCCCTCTTCTGGGAAGCTGGCCCCTTCTGATGACCTGACTTCTTTCTTAAGGGGATGCAGGGTGGGGGAGGCCACGGAGTCCTTTGAGTCCTTCCTATGAGAGGGGACTGAGCCGGGAGGAGCCCTGGCTATGAGAAGGGCTGGGCGGGGTGTTTCTGTCCCCAGTTGGGACTGTGCACAAACAGGCCCCCTGGTGGGACGGCACCTCCTGTCCTGAACACTGGTTTCCTCTCCTCCCAGTGGACAGCTAGCTCAGTTAACCCCCTCCTATCTATAACCCACAAGTGTCCCTGAGGCTCTGGCAGGCAGAGCAAGAGTCCCCTGTCTGCGTCTGGGCTGGGGACAGCAGGGCCTTGGAAAGCAGATTGACCACAGGTATCTCTACCAGTCTCCTGTCTTCCTGCTGCCACAGGCCCTTATCACAGACATGTGGTTGTCCCAGGAGTCTCCCTACCTGCCCCCCACCTTCTGCAGGGAGGATGGTGGAACCCAAAGAGCAAGTAACTCCCCCACCCCAGCCTCCATGCCAGGGTCACAGCAGGGGAGGCCACCTGAGCAGAGAGCCTAGAGAGGTGCTCCAGACGCTCTGCTGTCCTCAAGCCTGCTGTGGTTTGGCTCAGGAGAGACCCAGGTGGCCCCTGAATAGTGGGTGAGTGATCCTCTGCCTTCCAGGCACCTCCCTGCAGCTCTGTCCAGCACAGGACAGGGAGGAGAGAGGCCAGTGGGCCAATACCCACCATGGTTCTCAGTGGTCCCCCTGTCCTGAAAGCCCGGAAGCCTGCCAAGTCAGGTGTGCTGGGGCCAGGCAGGCAGCTGGCAGGTATCCCACGGGTAGGAACCGTCCCTTTGGCACTGCTCCTGGGCAGGTGTGGAAGGGGGCAGAGCGGCCATGGATGGGTTTGGGCTATCGGACTAAAAGGCAAAAGCTGCTTTGAGGACTTCCCTGCAGTTCACCCCCCAGGGTGGGGCTTGGCACCCCACAGCCATCTTCTGCTCAAGAGGTGGAGAAGGTGGGGCTGAGGGCCATGCACCAGCCTTTGCCTCCCCTGCCCCCCCCACCCTCCGGGGATTCCTCATCTGAAGGAGGAGCTGGATGGGGGACTCACACCCTGCCCCGGCGGGGAGATGGGCAGAGTCCTTTGGTCTTCAGCCACCTGCCCAACTGGCTTCCTCACCACACCTCCCCAGGCCAAGCTTGAGAAAGTTTCTACCTTAGGATAGCAATTTACAAAAGGCCTGCACACCTTTTTCCAGATGCCTCCTGGGGACGCCACATGGCATCCTCAGGGCAGCTGGGAGGCCAGGTAAGGTCAGGACACTCTCTGGGTCCCAGTGCAGTGCTCTCCCCACAGCTTGTTCTCACCATGCACCTCCTCCTCCAAGGCCCTTCTGACCCCACCTCTTACTTCTCCATCCTCTGCCATTTTCTGGCCAGACCCCCTGGGTGGCCAAGGAGACCTACCTGACGGGGTCCTTAACCCAAATTCCCTAACCAGTGGGGACAGCAGAGACTTAGCAGGAAATCAGGCCCCAAAGAAACCTAACAGCTGTGGTGACAGAGAGGACACAGCCCCTGGGGAGCAGGTGGCCCCCTGGGAAGAAGTGCCAGGCCTCCCCACTTGCCTCCCGCAGGGACCTGAAGAGCAATGTCATCAGCACGGTGCAGCCCGGGGCCTTCCTGGGCCTGGGAGAGCTGAGGCGCTTGTGAGTGGCGCGTCCTGACCCACAGTCCCCGCCTTACCCCAGAGAAAGTCCCCTGGACCCTATGAACAATGCTCCTCCTGCTCACACCCCCACCTCCATCTCACCCCCCACCCTGCACCTCAGACCTTGGCAGGGGTCGAGAGAGCAGGCATCTCTAGCCCAGCTGTCCACACACACCCCAGCACCACGCGTGCCCCTCATAAGCGGATCTAGGATCTATGTGCTACCACGTAGCAGCTGGCTGAGGTTGTGCGTGTCTCTCTAGAGATCTCTCCAACAACCGGATTGGCTGCCTCACCTCTGAGACCTTCCAAGGCCTCCCCAGGCTTCTCCGACTGTGAGTGCGGTGGGAAGTTGGGAACAGAGGCAAGAGGAGCAGGGCGTGGGAGGGAGGAGGCGGCTCCAAACCCTCACAGTTCCTTGCATCCTTCCCACCACCTCCTCTGGCCCAGGGAGACCTTAAGGCCCCCGTCTCACTGTTCCCTACCCCCTGCAGAAACATATCTGGAAACATCTTCTCCAGTCTGCAGCCGGGGGTCTTTGATGAGCTTCCAGCCCTTAAGGTTGTGTGAGTATCTGTTCCCAGCCCAGGGACCCCAAAGGGCTCCCTTCCTGTGCCCAGGAGGGCATACAGCACTGTTACCACCCTGGCCAGCCTGGATGGCCACCGTGTGCCTCCCTAGGATTGCCCAGGGTGAGGGGTTACAGCCCTCTGGAGCCGTCTCCTCCTGGAGCCTCATCCCCACCTGTGTGTTCGTACCTCCTCTGCTCTGCTCCTTGACCCTCTTCCACCCCGCAGGGACTTCGGCACAGAGTTCCTGACCTGTGACTGCCACCTTCGCTGGCTGTTGCCCTGGGCCCAGAACCACTCCCTGCAGCTGTCAGAACACACACTCTGCGCCTACCCCCGTGCTCTGCACGCCCAGGCCCTGGGCAGCCTCCAGGAGGCCCAGCTGCGCTGCGGTGAGTCCTCGCCAGGCTCCCTTGCCTGGGCCCTGCCTGCACCCTCAGCCCTGTGCACTGGGCCTGGTCTCCAGAACGTGCTCTTCCCCTTGAGGCCACTGCCATCCATCCTCCATCAGCTCACTAAGCGGTGGGGCCACTTGTGTGTTTTCATCTGGCCCCACCTCTTGGGATAAAAAGGCCCCCCTGCTCCCCTTCTTTGCCCTAGTCTCTGGAAACTTTCTTTCTTTCTTTTTTTTTTGAGACAGAGTCTCACGTTGTCACCTTTACTAGAGTGCTATGGTGTCACAGCTCACAGCAACCTCAAACTATTGGGCTTAAGGGATTCTCTTGCCTCAGCCTCCCAGGTAGCTGGGATTACAGGTGCCTGCCACAATGCCCAGCTATTTTTTTTGTTGTAGTTGTAATTGTTTAGCAGGCCTGGGCCGGGTTTGAACCCACCAGCTCCAGTGTATGTGGCCAGCACCCTAACCCCTGAGCTATGAGTGCCGAGCCTGGAAACTTTCTCTCCATGCCTTTTCCTTCCCGTAAGGAGCAGGCTACCCACATCACAGGGTTCCCATCAAATGTGTGCACTCCGGCCTCACTGCTGGTGTCTCCCCCACAGAGGGGGCCCTGGAGCTGCACACCCACCACCTCATCCCGTCCCTGCGCCAAGTGGTGTTCCAGGGTGACCGGCTGCCCTTCCAGTGCTCTGCCAGCTACCTGGGCAGTGACACTCACATCCGCTGGTACCACAACCGGGCCGCTGTGGAGGGCGACGAGCAGGCCGGCGTGCTGCTAGCGGACAGCCTGGTCCACGACTGCACCTTCATCACGAGGTACTGTCCTGCCACCCTCCCCAGCCAGGGTGCCAAGAGCTGTGCCCAGACATGTTCGTGGAAAATGTGTGCATGGTTTCTGGAATTCTTGGGTCTGAATAGATCAGCGATTTTCAACCCATGTGCTATGGTACACTGGTGAGACGTGAGAGGGTCTTAGGTGTGCTGCAAAAATTTTTAAAGATCATTAATTAAATTATTTTCAAAAGAAATTCAAAGCACAGTAAGTAGATTCTTTTTGTTACTTTTTTTTTTTGATCAACATAATTTAAGTGTGCCGCTGAAGTTTAACTATAGGTTCAAGTGTATGTGATGCAAAAAAGCTTGAGAAACACTACAATCAAGGATAGAGATTAAATACCTTACAGGAAAAAATGATGATAATCTGTCATTTCTGTAGTACGTATACAATGAATATAGTGGCTTTCACCTATTTAATCTCTGCAGTGGGCCTGGAAGAGGTATTAGCCCATCCACGGTAAAGCTGGGGAGTTTAGGCTCAAATAAACAATACAAGGCCATCAGAACAAAAGGAATGCACACTTGTACCTCTTGCTCCATTGAAGAAGGAGGGACCCGCAGGACAGTGGCCCAGACAGTGTTGAGAGGTGGCCAGCTGGCCCCAGAGTGCCTCATGGCCACCTGCCTGCTCCCACAGCGAGCTGACCCTGTCTCACATTGGCGTGTGGGCCTCAGGCGAGTGGGAGTGCTCCGTGTCCACCGTCCAGGGCAACGCCAGCAAGAAGGTGGAGATTGTGGTGCTGGAGACCTCAGCCTCCTACTGCCCTGCGGAACGTGTCGCCAACAACCGCGGGGACTTCAGGTTCAGTGAGATCCATCCGCCCCCACTCTGCCTGTGCACCACTAGAGCACCCAGGTCGCCCCGGCCGCTCTCTTGGCTGAGTCCTACAGATGCAGAAAACACTTCCTGTTGTCTTTCAGCCCAAAGTCCTGCTGTATCATTTAGAAAGGCCTTATCCTTATATATAAAATTGCTGTCTGACTTGTGCTTCCTAGCACAAAAAGGCTTTTGTTTGCTTCCTACATTACAACTTGCAAAAGCTTGCCTGCTAGGAGCAGCACACTTCACTATCCCAGTGACCCTCTCTGTTAGGTGGGGCAGGGATCACTCTGCCCAATGTACAGCTGAGAATCCTGAGCTATGCGTGGATAAGTGACTTGTTTAAGGCCAGAGCAAATAAGTGGCAGAACTTGGACCTGAGCTTAAAACTCTGACTCCCACCCCCATCAGCTGTGATAGCACTGTGAGAACACAAACAGAGACGGAAGGTTGAACTAGGACCTCCCCCCAAGGCTGGCCTGCACCCCTCCTGGGTCTTTCCCCATGCCCCAAAGAAGTCTCATGTCATAGTCTGACATCAGGGGAGAGCCCTTGTCCTAAGGCTCCTGGGTCATTAGCAACTTCCTGCCTCTGTCCTCAGGTGGCCTCGAACTCTGGCTGGCATCACAGCCTATCAGTCCTGCCTGCAGTATCCATTTACCTCCGTGCCCCTGAGTGGAGGCGCTCCAGGCACCCGAGCCTCCCGCCGGTGTGACCGAGCCGGCCGCTGGGAGCCAGGGGACTATTCCCACTGCCTGTATACCAACGACATCACCAGGGTGCTCTATACCTTCGTATTGGTGAGGAGAAGAGCGGGGAAGGGAAGACGCACATCCCCCCCCACCCCCCACTGCAAGGACAGCTGGCCCTAGGGCTGCTTAGTTATGCCTCTGCCCCCTGGGCGTGCACAGTGAGGGGCTGGTACATGTCTCCCATGCTCTGCACTAGCTTTCCCCTCCCAAGGGACTCAGATCTACCAAGGCCACACTGGGGATGGGAACCAGGCCTTCCTTAACACCTCCGGCCACCCCATGCCTCTTTGCCTCCCAGCACACAAAGGTAGAGCCCCACTGTCCTCAAGCCAGGGCTATGCTGATGCCGGCCTCCTAGGCCCTCCTAGCTTTCTTAGACTAGCAGGAAGGCTAGTCTCTCCCCAGGCACTATTGCCCTAGGTAACAGTACAGAGGACAGGGCCCCAGGGGTGGTTGGGGTGAAATGAACAAGGCGCAATGCCCCCTTTCTTCTCCCAATGCTGCAGATGCCCATCAACGCATCCAACGCGCTGACCCTGGCCCACCAGCTGCGAGTTTACACAGCCGAGGCTGCCAGCTTTTCAGATATGATGGATGTAGTTTATGTGGCCCAGATGATACAGAAGTTCTTGGGTTATGTTGACCAGATCAAAGAGGTAAGATTTAACTGGAGCCCTGGAAATCCCCTTATTTGCTGAAGCCTCTCTCTCCCCCCAACCCCTGGGTCCCCAGCCCATTCCTGCCTCTGGTGACTTCCCATCACCCACCAGCTGGCAGAGGTGATGGTGGATATGGCCAGCAACCTGATGCTGGTGGCTGAGCACCTGCTGTGGCTGGCCCAGCGAGAGGACAAAGCCTGCAGCCGTATCGTGGGTGCTCTGGAGCGCATCGGGGGAGCTGCCCTCAGCCCTCATGCCCAGCACATCTCTGTGGTAACGGGGTCTGGCGTGGGAGAGCCCTCATCATCCCAAGGGGGGAGGCAGGTGCACCATGCCCCAGCTAGCTCCAAGCCATGTGGTCCACTTGTGAGTTGTTGGGGGCAGTGACCCCAGGGAGGCCATGCAAGCATCAAGAATGGGGAGATGAGCTGGGGGGCCAGCCTGACAAAATGCATAGGAGGAAGGCTGACAGGGGCAGAGGGGCACAGGGGAGCCTGGTGGCAGTAATGGGCATTCCCTGAGAGGAATTCCCATAGAGCATCTTCTATGTGCCAAGTACTGGGCAGTGTAAAGGGCCACACATGGAGCCTGCTCCACAGCCAGCTGGGCTGACAGTGAAGGGGCCAGGCAAGCGGGGCTCAGAGTCTCCATAGAAAGGAGGAAGTCCAGGGCCAGGGATGTGGGAGAGTCCTGGCCAGCCCTTGAAAGGACAGTGAGGAGTGAAGAGGAAGGGCACAGCCTGAGCAGATCCATGGAGGGGGCGCGTGCAGGTTCAGGCCAAAGAGCCATGCCTCAAACAGTGGGGTGACATGTTCCCTGCCCCCAGAACGCGAGGAATGTGGCACTCGAGGCCTACCTCATAAAGCCACACAGCTACGTGGGACTCACTTGCACAGCCTTCCAGAGGAGGGAAGCAGGGGCACCGGGAACCCGGCTAGGCATCCCTGGCCAGAATCTCGCAGCCGAGCCTGAGCCCCTAGCCGATCAGCAGCTCCGCTTCCGTTGCACCACTGGGAGGCCCAATGTATCCCTGTCATCCTTCCACATCAAGGTGGGCCCTGGAGCACATGCAGGGGCCTGGTTGTTGGGGTCGGGTGGGAGAGGAGGCAGGAAGTGGGGGCTGGAAGGCAGCAGAGCCCTCAGGGATCTCAGTGTCTCTGAGGAGCTCTTATGTCCCCCCAGAACAGCGTGGCCCTGGCCTCCATTCAGCTGCCCCCCAGCCTGTTCTCATCCCTTCCCGCTGCCCTGGCCCCCCCGGTTCCCCCGGACTGCACCCTGCAACTACTCATCTTCCGAAATGGCCGCCTCTTCCGCAGCCATGGCAACACCTCCCGCCCTGGATCTGGGCCTGGCAAGAGGCGTGGAGTGGCCACCCCCGTCATCTTTGCAGGAACCAGTAAGGGGCTGGATGCCCAGTGCCTCCCACTTGTCTGCCCTGCACCTCTGTATCTTGTCCTTCCCTTGCCCATGGCCCCCAGTGGCCTAGTAGAATTGGCAGAGGATGATGGGTCCCTCACCTTTTCCTAAGGGGAATAGGGGACAGAGGTTCCCCATATGGAAGGGATGGCAGAAAGGGGAAAGGCTGGATTTCCCAGATCGAGCAAATTTCAAGAGAGCTGTGAGCACAAACCTTCAGTCTGCTCCCTCCAACGCACTCCAAGGCACACACACTTGCACTGCTGCACACAAGCACACACACTTGTATTGCCACTTATGGACCCAAGGAAGCGAGCAGTGCTGCATGGCTGCCTGCTAGGACCTCAGTACTGTCTCTGGGGTTGGAAGGATAATCACTTGTGTCATGGTCCCTATCCCAGAGGCCATCATCTCACTGAGCAATAGAAGAATGGAATAACTTACCAGGGCAACCAGGGGGAGAGTGCAGCCTCCTGAACAGGCAGCTCGGGTGAGAAATGTTCTAGAAAGGTAAGACAGCTCTGGTCTGAGGCCGAGCATGGTAGCTCACACCTGTAATCCTAGCACTCTGGGAGGCCGAGGCAGGTGGATTGCCCTGAGCTCACAGGTTTGAGACTAGCCTGAGCAAGAGTGAGACCCTGCCTCTAAAAATAGCTGGGCGTTGTGGCAGACACCTGTAGTCTTGGTGCCCTTCTTGGGAGGCTGAGACAAGAGAATCACTTGAGCCCAAGAGTTGGATGTTGCTGTGAGGTATGATGCCACCGCACAGTGCCCTGCCTGGCAAGTGTTTAATGCATGTTCTGGCTGCTGTTGCTGCATCCCACCCAAGCTAGCCTCCCTGATGGCCCCATGTGCACCTGTGTGGACATGTCTCTCCCCCTGCAGGTGGCTGCGGTGTGGGAAACCTGACAGAACCAGTGGCTGTTTCCCTGCGGCACTGGACTGAGGGGGCTGAACCCATGGCCGCTTGGTGGAGCCAGGAGGGGCCCGGGGGAGCTGGGGGCTGGAGCTCCGAGGGCTGCCAGCTCCGCTCCAGCCAGCCCAACGTCAGCTCCCTGCAGTGCCAGCACCTGGGCAATGTGGCTGTGCTCATGGTGGGTGTTGGGGCCCAGGGATGAGGGGTGTGTACAAGGTGGGGTGGAGCACTCTGATCCCCCGTGACCTCGAGAAATACAGAAAGCACATGAGCCTGTGCAAGGCCTCATGGGGGGATGGCCGTCTGCTCTCCCACACCTCTCCACGTTTCAGAGATGGGGAGGACCGGCTTCCACTCCACATCCAGATAAACGGTTCTGGAACTATCTAGCCTGGTCTTCGCAGGCTGCACTTTCTGAGATCAGATTCTTAAAATGGAGAAAAAGGAACCTAGGACCCTTTCCCCTCTTCCTGTCATCCTCTTCACCGGCCACCGGCCAGCACCACCTCCCTCACTGCATCTTGTACCCTGTGCTCCCAGATGCAGAGAAGGCAGGCGGCCGACCATGAGTAGAAGCTTCTCCCTCCTTCCTCATCTCTGATTTTTCAGGCTGGGGATGTAAAAGGTCCCCAGCAAGGTGGGATAGCGGGAGGGAAAGGCAGGCAGTGCTCCCTGAGGCTGACTTCTACATGCGAGTGTCCCGGTGCTCCCGTCCCTGACAGCCTGGAAGCACCAAGCACCAAGGCTGGGGGGCTGGTGAAGTCTCTACGCTGCTTACTTCTCCCCTGCCCCTCCCAGGAGCTGAGTGCCTTCCCCAGGGAGGAGGGCGGCTCCGCGGCAGGGCTGCACCCTGCTGTGTACCCCTGCACAGCCCTGCTGCTGCTCTGCCTCTTCTCTACCATCATCACCTACATCCTCAACCACAGGTGGGTGCCCTGCAGGGAGGAGGGCGTGGAGAGCAGCCAGGGGGTCTCACTACAGGATGGCAAGTGTTTCCTCCTTGGGTGGGTCCACGCAACTGCCTCAGGCTCTTGCCTGAGGTTTGGGATAGGAAAACACATTTGGGGGGGCAGGGGAGGAGAAAGGACTTGCTGCCCTGGGGCTTCTGTCACGTTCACACACGTGCACACAGATAGCTGCCTTCCCTCCTCTGGCTCTCCTAATGACCTTGAGACCCCATGAGCCTGACCTTGGGCTGGGTGCCCCATTAATGAAAGACCATTTCTGGGGCAGCTCTATCCATGTGTCCCGGAAGGGCTGGCACATGCTGCTGAACCTGTGTTTCCACATGGCCATGACCTCTGCCGTCTTTGCTGGGGGCATCACACTCACCAACTACCCGATGGTCTGCCAGGCGGTAAGCAGGAGCAGGGGCGGAGCAGGGAGGGAGATTGGACCAAGGGCCCAGCTCCACTGCTCCCCTACGCCAGCTTTGGAGTACAGTGTGGGGTGTGGCATGGAGTGTGAGAGTGGGGTGGTAAGAACCAGATCAAAGATGAGAGATGGGCTTCAAGGTGGAGAGGGATCAGCCAGGTAGCAGTGACAGGGCCCTGGGGAATCCCCACAGCTGCGCAAGCTTGGCGAGTGTCTGGGTAGAGTGAAGGAGTGTGGGATTGGGGGCTGGGCCCTGGGGAGAGTGGGACAACCCCAGCAGGGGGAGGCTCTAGGAGGGCCCTGCAGCCTCACTGCCTTGCCCCGCAGGTGGGCGTCACCTTGCACTACTCTTCACTGTCCACACTACTCTGGATGGGAGTGAAGGCCCGAGTCCTCCACAAGGAGCTTGCCTGGAGGGCGCCTCCTCCACGAGAAGGGGACCCTGCCCCCCCTACTCCGCGTCCCATGCTCCGGTACATACCATCAACTGTCAGCTTTGCTGGGGGACTGAGGTGGGCATAGGAAACCTCCAGGGGTGGGCACAGGGTGGATTCAAGGTCCCTGGAAGATTGCTCTCCAAAGACAGAAGAGCCAAGGCCTTAGGTGCAGCCAATTTACACAAGACCACGGAGTGGGTGCAGCTTCCCTGGCATGTCAAGGCTGGGGAAAGAGGTGACCCTTTGAAGGCATTGATTGGGGAATCCCAGGAACATGAGTGGCATGCCTGACTTACTTATTGTTTAGAGTGAGAGAAGAATTCTGGCCCCATCCCTTGAAAAAGTCTTTGCCAAGTCCCTGGTAGATGCCGAGCCTGTCCTGTAGGGGCGTTGCATCCCCAGCTAAGTACTGTGACAGAACTTAGAGAAAAAAAGGATGGGGCAGAGACAGCACATCTATTCTCTGAGCACCTGGCGAATCTTCCTTCCCCATCTCTCTGACCCCAAACTCCATGCTCTTCCAGGTTCTATTTGATCGCTGGAGGGATCCCACTCATTATCTGTGGCATCACAGCTGCTGTCAACATCCACAACTACAGGGACCACAGCCCCTAGTAAGTGCTGCTCCCTCCTGTCCCATCCCTAGCCATGCGGCACCAGACTCATTCTACCCCACTGGCAGGAACACCTGCCAGGGTTCACCAGCCATGATCCACCCAAATCCTTGCATGTGGACCAAGCTGGTCTCTGCCTTCTTCCCAGCCAGCCCGCCTATGGGTCCCACATCAAACATGCCCCTTCCCCTCTGTCTCCCCGCAGCTGCTGGCTGGTGTGGCGTCCAAGCCTCGGAGCCTTCTACATCCCCGTGGCTTTGATTCTGCTAGTCACCTGGATCTATTTCTTGTGCACAGGGCTGCGCTTACGGGGTCCCCTGGCACAGAGTGCAAAGGGGGGCAACAGCAGGGCCTCCCTGGAGCCAGGGGAGGAGCTGAGGGGTCCCACCAGGCTCCGGAGCAGCGGCCCCCTCCTGAGTGACTCAGGTTCCCTTCTGGCAACTGGGAGTGCAGGCACAGTGACGCCTGGGCTCCCGGATGATGGTGACGGCCTCTATTCTCCGGGCGTCCAACTGGGGGCGCTGGTGACCACGCATTTCCTGTACTTGGCCATGTGGGTCTGCGGGGCTCTGGCCGTGTCCCAGCGCTGGCTGCCCCGGGTGGTGTGCAGCTGTCTGTATGGCGTGGCGGCCTCCGCCCTGGGCCTCTTCGTCTTCACCCACCACTGTGCCAGGCGTAGGGACGTGAGAGCCTCCTGGCGTGCTTGCTGCCCGCCTGCCTCGCCCTCGGCCTCCCACGCCCCACCGCGGGCCCTGCCAGCCGTCTCAGAGGATGGCTCTCCCGAGTTCGGGGAAGGGCCTCCCTCCCTCAAGTCTTCCCCGAGCGGCAGCAGCGGCCCTGCGCTGCCCCCGGGCCTCTGCAAGCTCACCAACCTGCAGCTGGCACACAGCCAGGCGTGCGAGACCGGGGCGGCGGCCCGTGGGGAAGGGGAGCCAGAAGCCGCGGGGCCCCGGGGGGGCCTGGCTCCCCGCCACCCCAACAACCTACACCAGGGGCGTCGGGCGCACAAAAGTCGGGCCAAGGGGCACCGTGCGGGGGAAGCCGTCGGCAAGAACCGGCTGAAGCCCCCGCGCGGGGGTGCGGCGGCCGGGGCCCCCGAGCTGCCGTCCAGCGAGAGCGGCAGCCTGCACTACAGCCCGAGCGACAGCTACGCGGGCAGCAGCCGCCACAGCCCGGGCGCTGGCCACCCGCTCGAGGGCGAGCCCATGCTCACGCCCTCCGAGGGCAGCGACACCAGCGCCGCGCCGCTCCCAGAGGCGGGCCGGCCGGGCCAGCGCCGCAGCGCCAGTCGCGACAATCTCAAGGGCGGCGGCGGCGGCGCGCTGGAGGAAGGCAAGCGCCGCTCGTACCCGCTCAACAGCGCCGGCCTCAACGGCGCCCCCAAGGCGGGCAAGTACGAGGACGTCAACGTGGTGGGCGCGGAGGCGGCCGGCGGCGCCAGCATGAAGACTGGCCTCTGGAAGAGCGAGACCACCGTCTAAAGCCGGGCGGGCGACGCTGTAAGACAGGCTGGACACACGGGCTCGTTACCCTCACCGACTCCGAGGCCCTCAAAGACGTCGCTCGGTACGTCAACAAGTGTGAGGTGGCGGTGCTCAAGGCTACAGCTAGGCTGGCCAGCATTATCCCCGACGCTGGAGAAAGGAGATAGGCAGATACTTGCCACTTACCTAGGGGACGTCCCTCTGGGCAACGACAGACAATCCCAGAAACAGGCATGATACGTTTCCGTCCAGCCCAGGCCAGTTCTGACAGACCAGATTACTGGGGTCCTCCCAGGCAGGGGGTAACCCTCAACCAGAGTGAAGGGGCACAGCACAGCCCCCGTGGGCCCTCCCCAAGTATTACCATTCCTGGCCACGCTGCCTCGCTGGTGGGTATCAGCCCCGCCAGGAAATCACAGGGGGAGCTTCAGAACTGAGCTCTTCCCTCTCTGTCCCCTGCTCAAGTCCGCCCAGTCCGACGCCCAGATCCTCTCTCCTCTTGGGTTTGGCTGACATGAAAGGCGGCCTAGCAGATGAGTCAGGTGACCAGGACGGATGGGTCCTCTTCTGTCATCTTCTCCAACTATGGCAGAGGGGAAGGAGGGGAACTGTGAAAGGCAGCCTTCAAAATCCCCTGGAGGAGGAGACAGGAGCATAACTAGGGATAAAGCCACCATTCCCACACGAGTGGTATTCACACCACACAGCAGGGCTCAGATTTGGCACATCAGAACCACGTCCAGGCCCTGTACCTAAGAAGCTGACTCTGCCAGGTGCTGTCAGGTGATCTGAAGGAAGTAGGAGCTGGTACTTGGAATTAGGGCAGAATCTAGTCATGCCTAAACCTAGTCCTATCAACAATGCTCTGAAGAGTGGGGCCACCGTAGGAGGCTGCAGGTGGTGTCTGGAGAAGCACTTACTGTTCAATAACAAGATCCATCTCCCCAACCCAGCCTCCCATCACTAAGGGACTAAAGAAAGCACTTCCTTGCCTCTGTGAGGCCATATGGAAAAACCATCCCAATTATTTTGATCTCTAGCTCCACAGTAGGGAGAAACCTCTGCAAAGTCAAAGCAGCCTCCTGACTCAGACCCCTTGCTGAGACCTGAGGCAGTGGCTAGTGTCCCTGCAGATTGCCAGAGGCCTGTGCCTTAACTACTATTAAACACCAGCACCTGTATTTTTCCCAACCTAAAAAACTACGACCAGCCTTTTACTACAGAATTGAATGGAAGTGGAGGAAACCTTGGGTCTTGGGAAGAGCAACAGGAAGCCCAAGTCTGGCCCAGGTCCCCTCCCAGTCTTCACATCACCCCAGCCTGCTCACCAAGGTGAGAGGAGACACGGGAGGGGAGAAAACTCACACTCCCGGGGATGAGTCCTGTTATTTATGCTTGCTGCACAGACAATATTAGAAGGAAAAAAAAAAAGCTTTGTATTATTCTTCCACATATGCCAGCTGCTGTTTACATACCCTGCCAATGCCTTAGCACTGGAGAGCTTTTGCAATACGCTGGGGAAAGGGAAGGGAGGGAATGAAAAGTGCCAAAGAAAACATGTTTTTAAGAGCTTGGGTTTTATACAAACAGAATGTTTTCTAGCAGATACCTCTTGTTTTAATATATTAAAATTTTGCAAAGCCCTTGAGCCCTAGTCCACCCCTGGTCCTTTTGTTACAAGGTAGAGGATCTCCTAATACCTCACACAAACAGCCACCATTGGAACTAGGGCAGAATCTAGTCATGCCTAAACCTAGTCCTATCAACAATGCTCTGAAGAGTGGGGCCACCGTAGTGAGGCTGCAGGCAGTGTTTAGAGAAGCACTGCTCCACAAGTGGAGGGATGCCTTGCCAGGCCTAGAAAAGCATCAGTTGTCCTGTCCAATTCAAACCAGGAGCAAGAGAGCCTGACATTTTCCCAACAGTCTAAGAGGAAAGCCATCCCACAGAAAATGAACATCTAGGAACCAAGGGATGGGACTCTCCTACTCAGTCATCCCTGACTTTATTCCAGGACCAAGGGCTGAACTATTCACAAAGCCCTTCTTGGTTCCTTCAAGAAAAAGGAGTTACCTAAATGTACACCTGCTTCCTTGGATGTGACAGGCCTGTTCTTAAGCTCTCAGAATGCAGGGAAGTGGCCCCAACAGATGTGCATCAGGGAGGGTTAGGAACACTGGCAGCAGCCTGTCTAGCAGCTTGGGCTCTCTGAAAGTCCCTAACTTCCTGAGGTGTACGCAAATACTGCTCTATTTCACTATCAGAAATGTTCTCATCTCCAGTGACAGTGGAGATGGCAGGTGGAGCGCAGATCCTTTTGGGGGGCTTCAACATGCAGGGTGGGAGGAGAAGGGCAGGACTGGTTGGTCGCTTCCCCTGGGGCAAACCTAAGGAACTATTCTCCTCCTCTTCTCCCTGCCCCTGCCGCTCCTTCTCCTGGGTCTCCGTTTCTGCTGTGCCATCCCGAAAGGCTGTGCGGACCAGTGTGTGGCGGTGCTGGAGAAGGTCACCGATGTATTTCACCACAGACCGTTTGTCAAGTTTCAGAACTTGCAACCAGGCCAGCTGCTCAGCCATCCGCAGTAGCACACCCAACAGCTCCTGCAGACGGGAGGAAGCAGGGTGGGGCAGGTCTATGTTCGCCAGTTTACAAAATTGGGCAAGGGAACACCTCAGACGATGCGAAGGCTGCAGTGACTGCCAGGCCAGGAAAGAGGCGGCAGTGATGACAGGTAAGGGATGCCGCCCGGTCACCAGCCACGTCTCGTCTGCCAGCTCCACCAACTGCAACGTTCGTGACAGCATCTTCTCTTTCTCTTCCACATACTTGGCTGGCACTGACGGGGAAGCTTGGAACAGCTTGAAGCTGAAACAACCAAAATGAGAGTTGGGTCTCAGTGATGTGGGGGTGGGGAGGCTGCTCTTTCAAGAAGAAAGGCATTCCACTCAAGATAGGAAAGCTATTCTGTCCTCTTGGGAACACTCTGGCTCACTGGGCAGCAAGTTTATAGAGGCACTGAGAGGAAAAAGGGTGAGTCCTCTGCTTGTTAGAGGAAGGGCAGAAGAATGCAGAAGAGTGTTAGCGTGTTGAGCACCTCCGTACCATTCTGAGCGCTTTACACTGTCTTTACTTAATCTATGTGCAAATGCACCCTGTTACGTGCATTTAGAGTTGAGAAACCTGCCCACAGTCATCCAGCTAAAAAGTAACCAAGCTTCAAATCCATGGTCATTTGATACCAATAGCTTTTGCTGACTACCGTATTTGTCAAGAAAAAGGTAAGAACATTAACCACTTAGGAACAAAAAAAAAGGTTTTAACCCCAGTTCTGTCATTCACTAATATCCTTTCAGCTCCTTTACAGATGGTCTTGCTGAGGCAGGGCCAAGGCATATAGCTACATGGGCCACCTGCAGCACAACTCCAGGAAATGACATCCACACCTCATATAGCACCACTGGTGCAGCAGCCTATAGCCAGGCTAATACCTATTTTTCCTACTTCATTAGGTTGCTATGAGGGCAGAGGGATTTGAAAATAATAGCATTCTAGAAATGCAAAATGATATTAACTTCATTAATACAAGCATAAAATAGGGTAGATCTTCTCACACATCCTTTTAGAAGGGGTTTGGTCAAAAAGAGCCAAAAGAGGCTTGGTGCCTGTGGCTCAACAGGCTAAGGCGCCAGCCACGTACACCTGAGCTGGCAGGTTCGAATCCAGCCCCGGCCCGCCAAACGACAATGACGGCTGCAACCAAAAAAAGAGCCAAAAGTTAAAGGATTCAACTCTAAGGAGTCCTCTCACCCAATGTCTCCCACCAAGCAAGTACCTGCTACAATAGGTCTTCACTAGTTCTGCCAAGCAAAGAGATGGCACATCCAGCCCCAAGAGCTTCACTATCTGCATGTAAGTGCCAGAAAACACATCCAAATCTGCATACAATAGGGTGCAGATGGTTCCCATGGTTAGGGGCCAGTTATGCTGCCGGCAGGTAATTAAGACACAGCACCCAACCAACACCTCCTTCTTTTGCAGCCTGGCAGCTCGCAGGCCAGAGTGCCGGTATGCCTGTTGGTAGTAAGCAACTGCTGTGTCCTCAAATGTTGATGGCAACTGCAGAACTCGACAAATATCTCTCACTCGGCGGAGACCTAGGAAAACCCATGGCAAGAGTTAGAGGAGACAGCTCCTAGAAAGTTCTGCTAGGACTTAGTTTAGCTCTGTTAAACTTGCTTCAGATGCACAAACTATGTGCCTTTTTGCACTGATATAAATGACATTTGGTGTTCTCATTCTAAAGCCACAAAAACTTGTCTACAAAGAACTCACATTTCAGCCCACCATTTTTTTGGAAGTTAGTTTGATTTAGGGCCTAGCCATACTCCAGGTTCCTGGAGGCTACCTCAAACACCCCCCTGAGCAAACCCAAACCTTAAATTGAATTGCTACACTTCTCAGAATTATCTACACTCTTTATTTCTAATTATCATTCTCTTGTCTACCTTCCACCAGTGGTGCTGAAAACAGGAAAAGCAAATAGATGGGCTGTACGATCAGGATAATTTTCTTTAAAGCCACTGTGTTGTAATAGGTCAATTCTTACCTCGTTGCTGGCTGCGACTAACTTGTTCATTTTCCCCTGTGCTTCGGGAATATGTTACTTCTGTAAGACAATGAACAACAAATAGTGTGCTTATTCATCAGACCCCTAACCTCCTACCCCATAAGTCCAGGAAGCAAAATTCACATCACTGAGCATCTGCTCCCTGTCTCACAGATGGTGCCCATCTGTGCATAGGTGAACGCCCATCCGGTTTCTGTCCACAGCAGTATCAAACACAGAGAGATTGAGAGAGGTTAAGCCTGCACTAAAGCAGCTCCAAGTATTCCAAATTTTCAGTCATCCCTCCTGTACATCCAATCCAGGTAATTTTCCTGGCTGCAGATTTTGAGGGCTGCACTGGTCAGGAACTTGAAAAGTAAACAACAAAAAGAGATGTCAGGTACAGTGGCTCGCACCTGTAATCCTACACTTTGGGAGGCCAAGATGGGAGGACTGCTTGAAGCCCAGAGTTCAAGACCAGCCTGGGCAACACAGACCCTCTTCTCTACAAAAAAAAAAAAGTTTTTAATTATCTGGGCATGGTGGTGAACACTTGTAGTCCCAGTTACTTGGGAGGCTAAGGCAGGAGGATCACTTGATCATTTGGAGGCTGCAGTAAGCTATGATGATGCCACTGCTCACTCGGTCTCTCTCTCTCTCTCGCTCTCGCTCTCGCTTTCTTCTCTCTCCCTCCCCCATCCCTCCCATTTATCCGACATGTACTATGTCCACGATATATGTCAGGTACTAGGTGACATATATCAATACTAGGTGCTGAGAAAACACAGATGAATGGCAGTCCCTATCTTCTTCCGCTCACTTGTTCACATAGACCGTTTTCTCCCATATTTAAGTATGCGCGTGAAGGGAAGAGAAGGAGATAGGAGGAGTCTGATGTTAATCCCCCCACCGCCCAAGGATGTCCCAGAGCCTGCGAAACGCCGGGCACAGGTACCTCGGAGGTTGCCCTCGTCGCTGAAAGTGGTGGTGAGAACCCCTTCGGTGACCACGCAGCCGCAGTCGGAGCACACCAGCTGGCTCTGGGAGTAGTGCGAGTCTTCCACGAGCTCAGTGGAGTCGCACTCGGGGCAGCGGCCTCCGCCGGGCATCTCACAACCTGCCCAGCGCCGCGCAAGCCGTCAGAGACACAACCAAGCGTCTGCAACAGCCGCCGTACGACTGCAAGATCTACAAGGGAGACATCTAAGAGCTGCACCTTTGTCTTCCGGCCAGAGCGACAGCTGGATAGGCTGTCCCGCTATACTTCCGGTCTGTTCCTCTGCGAACTCGGGTAGAAACGTGAGCTAGAGAAAAACGGTTCCTTGTTTGAACTGTGTCTCCAAGTTTCCCCATTATCTGTAACTGGGGTGAACTAGAATGAGGGTTGAATTTAGGTGAATGTTCTACTTACCTAGACACGCAAGACAGACAAGAAATTGTTGTTGACATTCTCGAACAATCTCCTTTTAAAGCGCTAGGGGAATCTCAGAGTCTTCATTTCTCTTTGATAATGAATATTGATTTTGGCCATAGTAGAAAGTACAATACGTTTCTAAAAGGGAGAGTTAAGTAATGGGCAAGAATTTGAGTTCTATTTTCCAGAACTGCTTACCCAGCCAAATTGCTTTCTCTCTTTTCAGTCTATTTTCTTTATCTGTAAAACGAGAGAATTTAATTAAAATTTGGGAGGGCAAACTCAAATACTTTTTGTCTCTTGAGCACAGGAAACATTCAAGGAATGTCTAACAGTTTGTGTTGGCGAAACCACAAGTGTGGTTCGTGTTTGGCTCCACACAGAAAGCCAATTACTGAGACAACTAGGATTGTCAAGGGAGAAAGGATTTATTTCAGAGGACGCATCAACTGGGAAGGGGAAGCACAGGCTACTTCAAATCCACCTCCTTGATTAGCAGGGTCAAGGGGTTTTTATGGAGGTGAAAATGAATAACGTATACAGGAAGTGAACCCCATTGCATGTTTGGGGTGAAGTGTAGGGCTCACAAGTGCAGGGAGGAATCATGTTAGTTCATTTGGAGTGAAAGAATATGGAGTGAGGCCACTTTGGGCAAACTAAGGGAGAAGGGCGAGCACATTCAGATGTTTTTAAAACCTTGAGCTTTAAGATGCTCCAAGATTCTAGCTCCAAAGTCCTTAACTTGGGATAGTATACACCAAAGAATATTGACTAAAAATTTGCCTCTTCTAATGCTGTTACAGAAACCAACCTTACAAATTGGAAATGTGCTATGGTGTGACTGTGTCCCCTCAAGTCATGTGTTAGAAACTTAATCCCCAATGCAATACTATTAGGAGATGGAGCCTGTAGGGAGGTGTTTTAGGTCATGAGGGCTCCATCCTCATAAATGGATTTATGCTGCTAGAACAGAGCTTTGTGGAAGGAGTTTTGCTCCTTTTGCCCCTCTGCTTTCTGCCCTGTGGGCTCACAGTCTTCCTCCCCTCAGGAAGCCTTCAAGGCTCCATTTTGGAGTCAGACAGCAGCCCTCCCCAGACATCAAACCTGCCTTTAGGACTGTGAGAAAAGGCCAGGAACAGTGGCTCACAAATGTAATCCTAGCTCTCTGGGAGGCCGAGGCAGGTGGATTACTTGAGCTCAGGAGTTTGAGACCAACCTGAGCTAGAACAAGACTTTATCTCTAAATATAGCCAGGCATTGTGGAAGCACCTGTAGTCCCAGCTACTTGGGAGGCCGAGGCAAGAGGATCACTTGAGTGCAAGAGACTGAGATTGCTGTGAGCTCTGATGCCACAGCACTCTACCAAGGGCAGCGGAGTGAGACTCTTTCTCAAAAAAAAAAAAAAACAACTGTGAGAAAATAAATTCCTGTTCTTGGGCAATGCCTATAGTTCGGTGGGTAGAGCTGGCATGTTCAAACCACATATACCAAAGCTGGTAGGTTCAAACCTGGCCTAGGCCAGGTAAAACAACAATGACAACTGCAACAACAAAAAATATCCAGGCAGATTGTGGTAGCTACTTGGGAGGCTGAGGCAAGAGAATCGCTTATGCCCAAGAGTTTGAAGGTGCTGTGAGCTATGATGCTACCGCACTCTACCCAGAGTGATAGCTTGGGATTCCATCTCTTAAAAACATAAAAATAAATAAATTTTTGTTCTTTATAAATTACCCATTCTCAAGTATCCTGTTAGACTAGTACAAGTGGACCAAGACATGTATGACATGTTTGAACATAAATTAAAGTCAACAAAAAGAAGTATTAGTAAATCCTAATTGTGCTCATTAAGAATAAATATTTTATTTAATGCCTGAAAATTTTAGAATCAATTGTGTCTGAAAAAATAAGAAAGTTTAGTTAAATGACAAGAACCACCAGAAGCCTGTCCCTTAGTAGTTCAGGAAAGCAGAAAGCAGTCATCACGGCAAGTGCTAAACGCCGTGTGTAGCCATTCTGTCTCCCAGGCTGACAATGGAGAACTTCTAGCATTTGCAGGTTTTGGAAGCTGTTGTTAGCTCAATTACAACCTTGCTTTGAGAATTGGGAGTGATATCAGCACTTCCTGCTGAGAACAGAAAACTGCTTGACAGCGTCTGTGCAGAATGAATTGATAGATTATAAGAGGATCTTGTCAGCCCTTAACAACTAGAGATACTCCCTTAAGGAATAAGTAAGACACAAGCCAGGCAGCCAGCCTTCCCCAAGAGACTGCTTTCTCAGAGTTTGAGGACTACTACTCCTTTTTTGAGAAATCGTATCCATTCCATGACCACAGGGCTTGATCACACTGGAGGATCCTCCATGCACCACCGCCAAAGCAAGGGACACAACAATCCCCAATAGTTCTTCCTCTTAAATTAGGATTATTCTCCCTAGTGCTACACCAGAGGAGGCTTTGGCACAATAGCCATAGGTGGGCTTTGGCATTCTAACACTCCTCTTCTCCAGGCTTCCCCAATAGTGTGAGGCATGGGATAAGGATTTATTTATGTTCTCCAGACAGTAAATATTAAGACACACTTGCATGTATGCATGTATGCACACACTCATATACTGCTCAGAGACATCCATCAGTTTTAAAGGGTACAGCCCTCTTACTCGAGAGAAGAAACATGTCCCACAAAGCAACATGATTAACATTAGCAGTTACGCATCATTATTTAGAACTGCATCAACTTCTCTCATCCCCAATTTTGTGCAGTTCTTAAACCTAACTGCATTTAAAAAAAAAAAAATGAGGTTTTGTAGAGCTGTCTACTCACCTTGACAGCCACCTTAAAATCCTACTTTTCCCAGCATGACTCATTGTAAAGTGGAAAAGTTGTTTTGTGACCCTGTAAGCAACTGTAAGGGGTAGGAAGGGGATTGTCTTTTCCTTTCACAAGCATATAATGTACTTCCTGGAGAGTCTTGTCCTCAGACACAAACAGCCTGCATTGACAGGATCTAGGCCAGAAGATGGCGCACTCTACTAAGATATGTAAGTTTGGGGGGGTCTGCACTTTCTCAGCGAGAAATCCATTTGTTTGCAAAATGTATTTTATTTGCCTTGCTGCAGGAAATGGGCATCATCCTTGGTGCCCTCTCTGCTGCTACAAACTCTTTTAGGTGTCATTGTCATTCATGGTACTGAGTGTCTTTTAAACAGATGCCTCCCCCATCCCAGTTGAGTCCCCAGAGAGGGCTTGGTCAGAGCAGAAAGCTCCTGGGGAGGAGGTGGGGAGGCTGTTGGACAGGCATCCTGGCAGTGGGGGGCACTTAAGGCTGACTTGGAGGCCAAGAGACCTTCTAGATGAGTGGCTGGCAGTGGTGGGGCCACACATGGCCTTCCTGATCCTTCAGTTCGGCCTTTTCACTGAATCCAAACTTCACAGAACAATCCCTTCCATGAAGTTCTGATTCAGTCAAGAAGCTACATTTGGGGATCTGGAGGGCGACATGTGGCCTGAAGGCTGCAGCTTCTCCACCTGTTGTCTGGCTGCTTCATCCTGGTGTCCCCAGGAGCATTGCTGCAGTGAGGGTCAGCTCTCAGCAAAGAGCTGCCCACTCCTGTGAAGCCCTGTCCCGAGGCGGGCCTGTCAGAGACACCAAATAGATGGAATTCCTGGGAGGGAGACCCATTCTAATCTAGAGCAAGGAAACTAGTGAGAGCAGGGCTATGCTTGAGGCCATTGACCTGGCCGCCAGCCTGGGCTCCTCCCAGCTCAGTTGACTGAAACTTTGTGACTCTGACCCAGTTTCCCTGAGCCCGGAGTATCCGCTCATTGCCACCCAAGGCCTTGGAGCCTTTTGACCAGATTTCCTTTCCACCTCCTTAGCTTTTTAGTGGGCACTCATTTTCTAAATCACTCCCAGGTGAGATGGGCCCCTCTCAGAACACAGCCAGGCCTGGCCAAATTCCTATGCCAACCACCTTTCCTCACCTGTCTCCAGTTCCCCTCCTGTGCTGCTGTTCTGTCCCCACACAGCTCCCATCTCCTGGGCTGAGGATTAATACAGTCAATTTCTTGAACTCCTAGGAATGAAGGCATCAGATTCCTATAAGAAGGTGGTTGGTTCGGCACCTGTGGCTCAACGGGCTAAGGCGCCAGCCACGTACACCTGAGCTGGCGAGTTCGAATCCAGCCCGGGCCCGCCAAACAACAATGACGGCTGCAACCAAAAAATGGCCAGGCGTTGTGGTGGGCGCCTGTAACCCCAGCTACTTGGGAGGCAGAGACAGGAGACTCGCTTCAGCCCAGGAATTGGAGGTTGCTGTGAGATGTGATGCCGCAGCACTCTATCCAGGGTGACAGCTTGAGGCTCTGTCTTTAAAAAAAAAAAAAAAAAAAAAAATGAGGCTCAGCGCCTGTGGCTCAGTGGGCTAAGGCGCCGGCCACGTACACCTGAGCTGGCGGGTTCGAATCCAGCTCGGGCCCGCCAAACAACGACGGCTGCAACCAAAAAAATGGCTTGGCGTTGTGGTGGACACCTATAGTCCCAGCTACTTGGGAGGCGGAGACAAGAGACTCGCTTGAGCCCAGGAATTGGAGGTTGCTGTGAGCTGTGATGCCACAGCACTCTATCCAGGGTGACAGCTTGAGGCTCTGTCTCAAAAATATATATATATATAGGCTCGGCGCCTGTGGCTCAAGCGGCTAAGGCGCTAGCCACGTACACCTGAGCTGGCGGGTTCGAATCCAGCCCGGGCCCGCCAAACACCAATGATGGCTGCAACCAAAAAATGACCGGGCGTTGTGGCGGGCGCCTGTTAGTCCCAGCTACTTGGGAGGTGGAGGCAGAGGCAGGAGACTCGCTTGAGCCCAGGAATTGGAGGTTGCTGTGAGCTGTGATGCCACAGCATTCTATGCAGGGTGACAGCTTAAGGCTCTGTCTCAAAAAAAAAAAAAAAAAAATATATATATATATATATATTTTTTTTTTTTAAACTATTAAGAAAATGTACAGTATATTTATTCACTGGTCATCAGTAATTATGTTTGTAAGACATTCTGAATGACAAAAATGCTTCAATATAGTTTTAAGGGCAAGATATGAAATTGTTTATTTATCTGGGGGTGTTTTAGACCACATCTCACTCTGTTGCCCCAGGCTAGAGGCCATGAGTCAGCTTACCTCACAGCAACCTCAAACTCTCGGGTTCAAGTGATCCTCCTGCCTCAGCTTCCCAAGTAGCTGGGGTTACAGGTGCCGGCCCCCCTAATTTTTCTATTTTGGGTAGGGATGGGGTCTCACTTTTGACCAAGCTGTTCTTAAACTCCCACCCTCAAGTTCTTTGACACTTGTCCATTCTGGTCTTTACTTCCCTCCGTACTCTGTCCATTCCACGGCCCAGCACTTTACTCCCTTACTTACCACAAGATTGAAAGGCTCCTCCCCACACCGCGCATTCGCCCAACTCAGGCAAACGCCACCACCCACTGCTTGCTTTCCCAGACCTGGGCATGCGAACACACACCGCTGGGGAGAAATGAGACACGCAGACCTTCACAAGTTCTCCACCTCGACCCTCAGTGCAGCCAAGCAACCTCTTCTACTCCCTCATCAGGGCTCTCCCGCATTCTCCACATCAGTTATCAAAAAGTCTGTAAAAATTCTGACACCTTCTAATCCCCACTTCAAACCCACCCCCCCACTCTCAGCAGATGACCTCATCTAGTCACACAGGGAAAACTGCAGCTTTAAGCAAAGAGCCCCCCCCCAACTTTCTGCCACAAAACAAACCTCCTTTCTTTCTCCACAAACAATGGAAAGAGTGCACCTCCCCCACCAGGGGCCAAACCCTTTCCTTTTGTTCAGACTGTTATCTCCTTCCACCTTCCAGTAGCTTCCATCCCATCCTCAATCTTCAACCTAATGTCCCCCTCTCTGCCAGTACTGGACACTTAGCACTTCAAAACCTCTCTTCATCCTTTCAAAAAGAAACCACAAAATGGGGGGGTTGGGGAGGGCGGGTGTCACAGAGTATGGCACACCTCTTAGGGGTGGGACACAATTATAAGAGGGACTTTACCTAACAAATACAACCCTTTATACCCTCTATGAATCCCAAAGAATAAAAAAAGGAAAAGAAGAAACATACAAAAGCACCCCCCCAAAGCCCACATCCCCTGTCCTTTACTACTGGCTCTGTGCTGGCTTTCACAGCGGAGCTACCAACACTTCCCTTCCTCCCACTCACCCTAACCCCTGCAAACCGTGTTCTGCTCCCCACACCAGTGAAGCTGCTCTTGCCACAGTCAGCAATAGCCTTCTTTTCACTACTCTAACGTTCAACCACACATAACCTCTGACCAGCATTTACACTGTGTTGACCACTGAGGCATTTGGAAAAAGGAACTGGTTAGAGCATAAGACTCCCCACCGTCCCCACACCCAACAATGTCTCTCTCTGTCACCCTGGCTGAAGTGCAGTGGTGCAATCATGACTCACTGCAGCCTGGAACCCCTAGGCTCAAGCCATCCTCCTGCTTCAGCCTCCTGAGTTGCCTACAGGCGCATTACCTCATGCCCCGTTTTTTTTTTCATTTCTTTTATAGGTGGGGTCTTCCTAAATTGCCTGGGTTGGTTTCAAACTACTAGCCTCAAGCTATCCTCACATCTCAGCTTCCCAAGTTGCTGGGAGGCTGGTGATAAGGTAAAAGACAAGAGAAGGAAGGCGTCTGGAGGGAGTTGAGGGGTCTTCTCTATCTCTTGGCCCTCATGTCTATTTTTACATCATCAGTTTCAACAGCCAGGCCATGGTACTGGACCACAGTGCTGAGCACAGGAGCCATCCCTCTCTTGGAAATCAGGTCTTTTGCAAGTCTAGTCTACAATTATTAAGTGTACCAACTCTGCAATCAGACAGGCCTAGACTCACGTTGTAGCGCCACCACATATTAGCTACATGTTTTTGAGCAATTTTTAAAATATCTCCATTTCCTCATTTGTAAAATAAGACTAGTATCAAATCTACTTAATTGGTGTGAAGATTTATAATATACTCAAAGCATTTAGCACAAAATAAATGATGGGACATCCATATGTTGGAACACTACTGTGTTACTATAAATAATGAAATGGTGACATAAAAGTGTGCTCACCAGGATTTAGAGAAAGACATTCACAGTGTTTTACGTGAGCTGGCAGTATGCAAAATACTTACTTTTATAAACAGAGAAAAATAGCATAGAAAGTTATCAATGATTATTTCGGTCTAGTGAGCTTATAGGTATTATTTTATTTGTTTTAGCTTACTAGCACTTTCTATTTTTTCTACAATGAACATACATTACTTATATAAAATAAAAATTAAAGGATTTCTATTGCAAAAAAAGTACTGCACATGGTAAGTATCAATAACTAGCTATTATTATGTTATTTTCTCAGATCCTGCAGAAAAAAAGCCAGGAGCTGCCTGCCTTGAGAATGCCTCAAAAAGCTCTCTACCGCGGAAGAAGAAGGTACTGATGGCTCAGACTGGGTAGGGTGATTCTTTGCCTCCATTAGCTCTCAGCCCGGGACTCATTTTAGCTCAGGTGAAAAGGACTCTGTACTTTGTCCAGCTTTGGTCTTCAGAAATCTGAATTAGGATTGTGGAGACTCAGAGTAATAAAGCAAAGCCCTTGTACAAGGTCATCCTCTGACTTTTTAACTTTGCTTGACCACCTCAGCAGAAGTGGAGGTCCCAGGACAGACCAGGTGTTGGCATTCCGTGTTTCCCTTTGTCCTCTTTCTCTCATGCCTGGACACCCCTACATATACTTTTTTGTTTTAGGACAGAGTCTCACTTTGTCACCCTTGGTAGAGGGCCATGGCATCATAGCTCACAGCAACCTCGAAGTCTTGAGCTCAAGCCCCCATCACAAAGTCTCAAAGCTGCAGATGCTGGCATGAATGTGGAGAGAAGGGAACACTTTTACAATGCTGGTGGAACTGCAAACTAATACAATCTTTATGGAAGGAATTATGAAGAATCCTCAAAGAACTCGAGCTAGACCTCCCATTTGATCCTGCAATCCCATTACTAGGCATCTACTCTGAAGAAAAAAATCCTTGCATCATAAGGACATTTGCACTAGGCTGTTTATCATAGCTCAGTTTACAGCTGCCAAAATGTGGAAACAGCCTAAATGCCCACCAATCCAGAAACAACTTAACAAGCTGTGGTATATGTATACCATGAAATACTACTCAGCCACTAAAAAGAGATGGAGACTTTACATCTTTTGTATTAACCTGGAAGGAGAAGGAACACATCCTTCTTAGTAAAGCATCACAAGAATGGAGAGGCAAGAATTTAATGTACTCTATTCTAATATGAAGGCAGTAGATGAGCTAATACAAGATGGGGCAGGGGAATGAGCAAGTCGGGAGAGGGCAGGAAGGAGAATGGGGGTCATGGTAGATGGCACACCTGTTGGGGGGCAGGA
>CAUYRH010021333.1:0-27150 GCA_963574655.1 Perodicticus potto | reverse complement strand
TCCATCCATGGAATTCAGGTCTAGGAAATTCACAAGAAACTGACCTAGGCATAGGAAATGGGGGTTCCACATTTAGTCCCAAGTGTAAAGTGAAGGAGACACCAAGGCACAGGTGTCTCCTCAGCAGTTGTCCAGCCTTTTTGGCCAAACAAGGAATTTGAATGTAGCTTTGAACACTCAAAACCGAGACAGATAACAGTTGGATAGACTTTCTATAAAGAGGGAGAGAGAAAGCACATGTTCTAAATCCCTTCAGTATATCAGGAGCCAAGCTTGCGTGCTCCCATCTCAGAGTTTTTTTCATAATGTAGAAAAGATTTCCATTCTGTTTATACCAGTCAGGCCATTACACCTGCTGCCCTAAAGCTGGAGGAGGAAACACCCAAGAGGAAGATACATGTACAGATGGAAGAGCCTGAGTCTTTAAGCAAAGTCTACAGGCTGCCCTTTCTAGAAGGGGATCGTGGGAGGAGGAGATGAGAAAGGCCAAGAAAGCAAGTTCCAACAGCAAGGTTCTCACGGCCCACTCCTTATCCCGAGGGTGGGGGTAGACTTGTGAAATACCCAGCAAGGTATGGGAGAACCGGCAGATGCTGGCCTCGTGGCATGTTCCTGGGGTGTAGTAGGGTGTGGTGACAAGCCTTCCCTGTGGCACAGGCACGGGGCGTGCTCCTCCAAAGAACGGCCTGGCGGGTCTTCTGCCATCCACCTCCCCAGCGGTGTACAGTGGCGTGCACAGCTGCGCCTGGCTGTGGGGTGTATAAAGGGATCAGCACAGGCCCTGGTAGGAGGATGAAGCTTCCAGGTGGGGGCTTTAACAAAGGGGGCAGATTTCCCAACACAGTGTAGGTGCTAGCACCTTGGCTTCCCAAAGCCAAACGGAACAAGCGTTTCTCCATGATCACCAAATTGGGAATCAGGAAAGACCAGCTCCCCCGGCTCAGAAGATGGGTAAGGACACCGATGGCCTCACCTCTAGGATGTCACATACCATCTAGGGGAGGGGCAGAGGTGGGGGTGGAGAATCTGAGAGACCCCAAAAGGCAGTGACTATGGAACTTCTCCAAAAGGTGGTGTCCCCTGCCCCTACTGCCCAACAGACAGGGGCTTCCCTGTGCACGAGAGAGCAATAAAGAGACCATGTCCTCTTCAGAGAGGGAAGTGGAGCAGGAGCGCATTCGCGACGTCGGTCTGGCGCTTCAGGGAAAGTCTCACTCAGCTCCGCGCGCAGATGGAAACCTCTGAGCCCTGAGAGAAGGTGATGAGAGAAGGTACGGACTTCAAGAAGATAAATTTCATTCTGTATCTCTGTCCTGTGTTTTGAGTTGTACTGTAATTACATGTCCATGTATAGTCTAGAGATTTTATGTTTTTTAAATTTTTCAAGGTGGTGTGGCTAGGTGGCAGGATATTGTGTCTTCCTGCCCTCGGTGTCACGTCTGGGTCAGCTCTCACCGGCACCCGGTCCGGGGCAGATCAGGGAGGAATCAGACAGGAACGGAATGACCGGTGCCCTGCGGTGAAGCAGGGCCAGAGAGGAGGAGAGACCGGACAGGGTCCTAGGGTGAGGGGAGGAAAGTGGACCCTCCTCACAATAAGTCTTCCCTCCAGGCAGCAACGTGGAGGCTACAGAAACAAAGAGGGAAGGCTCCTGTGTCTGGGAGGTGGGACCAGAGGAGGCAGCTGAACAGTTGGAGAAGCCTCTTCTTATTCTCTGCCCGAGGAGGAGCATTGTGGATTGCAAGGGATGCGTGAGCCAGAGGGAAGAAGCTGACGTGCACATCCTGCTGTAAACTCTGTGTGCGGGGTCGGGGAGCTCAGCAGTGAGGCGGCCTAGTAAGGCACCTACTGCGAGGGCAGGTCGAGCGTGAATGACATGGTCCTCAGGTTACTCATAAACACAAAGAATCACTCCGCTAACAATTTGAGATGCTAATCGTATTCTTTTATTGTGATTTGGAGCAATTTTTCAAGAGGTGGAGTCTCTATTTAATTCAACCTTTCTTTTTTAACATTTGACACAAACTTACTGTTCTCACCATGAAAGAAGTGTATTACCCGTGGATACTCTAGTTAGAAACAAAAGTCCTGGGTGTTTGTTGGTATGCATGTGTGTTTACAACCACTGTGCTTTCCAAAACTAAAATATACTGCAGGATGAGGGACTGTAGGGCTGGGGAGGGGTAGGGATGAATAAACCAACATTTCCACTCCCTGGAATGGTGAAATATTGCTCTATTGAGACACTGGACTGACTGTGTACAGGATTCCAAATAGCCATGTCTGGACAACCTATTTCATCATTTTATTTTCACTCCCTCAGCCCAAACAAGTGTCTTGGCTCTCTTACGCCTTGCTCCTGAATCTCTACAGCCCCAGCAAACAATAAGAAACAAGAGAGCAGTCCAGTGGAGCAAAGGACTGTCACTGCCAAGAGCTGTCTCGAAGGTTACCAGCATGTTCAGAAATTAAGACATATTCATGGGTGTGAGTGGGCATCTGATTTCACTGCTATTAACACAAGGGAATTTTGACACACACTCCTTCTTCAAAAACACCCCCTTCCTGAGGGATGAGATGAATTAGGAAGACCACGAGTCTAATATGTTCAGCTTCATAATTTCATTTCAGCCTGAAAATCTTAACTATTTAAATTTGCTCTCCAGAGGGAGAAAGAGGGAGAGAAGCAAGAGGGGCAAAGAGAGAAATAACAAGCTTCTGTCCTTAATCTGTTGAGAATAAGGGGGTGCACGGGTGAGGGGGCATGCCCCTTGCGTGTACCTCTCTGTAAAGGGAACAAAACATAATGTCCTGAGAGAAACTAGCCTGTTCCCCAGCTGCGTTTTCTCAGGAATTCTTAAGGAAATGCTGCCACCTTCTGGACAAAGGCTCAATGAGCAGTCACCACCGTCGTGATGGCTAGCATGTTTATAAAGTCATTTACATGGGTTCATAAAGAATGTCGCTTTGGCTTCTTTTATTTTATCTCCACAACATTGATATCCCCCCAAATCAAGTCACTATAACAGCACCAATCATAGGCAAAATAGAACAGAAAGCCAAGTTCACCAACTAAGCTGATTCTCGAAGGGAGGAATGATCACTCACACTGTGTTCTTAACTCTCACAGGGTTTGAAGAAGAGGGGGATAGATTCTCAGCCAGGTTTTCTCTTCGTAGTTCTTTATGTATTAATCTTTCTCTTTTACAAATACGGTCAAGTTTATCTAACTAAACGGTCTTGGATTTGATTTTTTTTTTTCACTATATTTTAGTGCTGTAAGGTCACCAGTAATATTTTGAGCATTAAAAATTAAAACGCCTGTCCTCATCTCCTGATTATTCGTAAAAATACCATGCCCCCCTTTGCCTTGTGAGGGGGCCCCCTGCCCCTTAGCAAATTATCATTACCAGATATATTCTCAACAAAATAAGGCAGTTAAGATGGATGTGTTAGGTTATTTGAACAGCTATACATTGTGTCCCCCTGCAGAAAAATAAACAGCAGAGAAGGCGTCAGGGTCCTCGGCTAGTACACACCACCACAACAGCAAGCTGGGAGTCAGCTTCACAGGCTTAGGGTTTACACCCTCCAGCGTGGAGGAGACTGCACGAATACAAAGTGCATTCTCTGCTGGAGGAGGGATGCATTGCTTGTTCCTCTCAGGACTCTTTAAATGTGGAGGTTTCCACAATAAGCCCAATGTCCCTCTTTGTTCAGGATCTCACAGAGGGCTTAGGGAAAGCCTGCACCATTTCTCCACAAAACTATTCATTTCTATGAGAATGTGGTTGATGGCAATTGACAGCCCCGTCCACCTCTTCCACATTTGTCTGGAGGTGGGGGGGGATTCTGTGGCAAGGCTCCATCTTGCAGGATGTCTCCCCAAACAGCCACCAGACTGGTCTTCTGTTCCCTAACACTTGAGGAGGGGTGCCAGAAGCCCTATTGCCCAGTCAAAGGTGATAACTCTATTCTGTGCTGGAATGCTGCCTCTTCCATTTCCTCCACACTTCTCCTCTGGCTGGAGGCAGCATCAAGTTCCTTGGCATCTCTGCCAACAAGAGACACGCACGAGAAAGAGGCCTGTGGCGACCGCATAAATGATCACGCAGCTGGCCACATTTCTTTGACCAACTGGCAGACGGTTCTTTTGTTGTCCACCAGACACTCGCTGAGATATGTGAGATCACTACATCAAGTACCACCTGCCAGGCCAAGCAATCAGACTGTGCAGGGGGACAGGTGCCCCAGGGGAATGGTGGATGCGGGGTGCATGGAGGAGAGAGAGGCACTCAGCCACCAGCCACCTCCATATAAATCTCAGATTACTAGCTGCACTGCTGACTTGAAAAGCACAATCTGAAATGTGAAATACCGACTGACTAGCAGGCCGTTCAGCGTGAACAGCTTTGCACAGGGGCCTGGAGTGGCTGCATGAAAGAGCATAAGAGAAATAAAGGGGAGAAATAGGAAAAAAAAAAGCACATTCTTCTTAGAAACCTTCTCGTTTTGAATTGGGAAGTCCCTGGTGCAGAAATTTCTTTGGTGCTGGTGATAATCTGGGCCTGCAAGGGCTAAATTGATTCTCTGTCCTGCAGGGGCTGAATATCAAGGAACAAATGCATTAATCACGGCAGAGCCTGTGTGCCAACGCGCATAAAGACCACTGCGCCCAGCAGAGGTGATCACCAGAACCTTTCCACCGACCACACGCTCCCAAGTAGCTCTCTGAAGTCTCATTACTGAGGGACTGCGTGGTGGGAGGATCGGGGGGTGCATCTAACTTTCTTTCTCTGAAACATGCATTTTGAAATAAATGGATTTACATTTAGCCTTATGTTTCAAAAAAGGGGTGGAGTCAAGGGAAAAATCTTTGGACCAGAGTCATTATAGATGAAACAAACACATGGACAGACACACACACACACACACACACACACACACACACACACACACACACGCGCGCGCACGCGCGCGCGCACAAAAGCTTTCAGGGAGAAACAGAAAATAATGTTTTGCAATTATGGTCCACAGCTGCTGTGGTTCCAATGTGCGCGTGCTACACAGGTGCGGCCATTATAACAATGAATAGCACACATTAAAGGTGCCATCCATAGGGATAATAATACTAGGGTTGAAAAGGTATTTTCATTTGCAGTCTGATGTTAGGCAGAAAATAAAATAAGGCATTTCACAGCCAGCCTGATGGCTCAGCTGCTACGTGGGAGGCCCAAGCCCGAGATGAATCTAGGACCCCTACATTTACATGTATGTCTGACTGACAGTGGGGACCTGGTGGTGCTTTCCAGAGAGACCACCAAACCTATTCCTATTCTAAAAAGGCTGCTGAGCATGAATTGGGGGGAACTGAGGCTCCTTGCAGTTTGTGGAGTCAGAGCACCAACCAGTGTGACATCTTTCCCTGCCTGGCACCTACCAGTCTCTGGATCCTAGAAAGATCACTGGAAAAAAGACACAGAGAAAGGCTCCCACAGGGACCGAAGCCTGGAGGAGGAAGTGGCTTTGAAACAGCTCCAACACAGGCTCTGTCTCCAGGTGGTGCCGTCACTCCCACCACCTCACCACACAGAAAGGGCCTTCCCGGGACCCCCGGGAAGCTGGGTCTAAGCGGAAAATAGTCAACCTGCTTTGCTCACTTCTCCTTTTAAAATCTCAGCAGTGGGATAGGCACAGCATCTCCTTTTGTTTACTTGCCACAACTTCTCAAATCATGAAACTCTTTAAGTGGAAAAGTGCATCTTCAGGCAAGCAAGACATTCATGCAGACTGATAGAAAAAGCTGGGGAAGAGAGAGCCTTGGGTGGTGCCAAAAGAATCAGCTTTCAGATAAGACAAAAGACCACATCTGAGTGTGGCCAGCTCTGTGATCTTGAGCAAATTATTTAACCTCGCTGAACCTCTGCAAGGCGAGGTTAACAGAATCTTCTGCATAGGGTTGTAGCGAGAATCCAGCAACAAGACGGGCGTGAAAATGCTGTTAAAAGCTTGGATCACATAGTTAGCACTAAAGAAATGGCAGATATCATGAAAAGTAGCTTCCCTTTCTCTAAATTCATTTTCTTCAGTGGGTCTGTGAATAACTTCTAAGCAATTCTAGGCAAGAAAATAAAAATCTGTATCAAGAAAGAAGAAAAAAAATACTATACATATTTCTGATACTATAGAGTTAGCTTCAGAACAAACACTTCAAAAAGACTTAAAAATTGTTTCTAAAACTCAACAGAATAATTTTTTGTATCATCTACCTTTAACAGTGGTGAAAGCAAACAATAGAGCAAATAATGCATGTCGTAGGGTGGATTTTAAAAGCTGAGGGTCTATCCACCCCAGGTGGGTGTTGGCATGGCTCTTGTGGAGTGGGCACGCTCCCCCAGAGCCCAGGTGGAAAGCCGCCCACTGCTCAGAAGCCTGGAAGCCCGCTGCCCTGGCACAGAGCTGCTCAGGGGTGTGGGAGCACATAACCCTCACCAGGATGAAAGCCATCCTCGGGAAATGGGATAGGTCCCAGTTACCGAGGAAGGCGGGAACACAGTCCTTTTTAGAGGCCTTAAAAGTGAAGAGAGGATTAAAATTAATTTGAAGCTTCACAGGAAGCCTGCATAATGAAAACAAAACTCGATTGCAATGCTGTCTGGCACGCTCTGGATCTGGAAGTGCTCACACAGCAGAGCTCTGGATAGGTTGAAGCCCACTGAGGAGATAACAACGAAAATACAGTGATGGGGGTGGTGATAATGATGCTGATGTTGGGATGGTGAGAGTGGCAGCAGTGGTGGGAAAAAGTCTTATCAGTCAAGTTCTCAGGAACCACAGGACCCTGCAGCACTTTCATACTGTTAAGTTTATTCATTTATTCAACTAGATTTGTTGACCATGTAGTATGAACCAACACTATCCTAAGTCCATTAATAAAACATCAGGCCCCATGACAAGAAGCAAAGACAAGCACATCAACACATAATCCTAAAATCATATGTTATTTATTTATTTATCAGAGGAAAAAAGAGATGCCATGAGGCCCCTTAAGAGAGGTACTTAATCCTGACTTTAGGAGACGTTCATAAGAGGAGCTGATACCTAGACTGAAATTAGACAGATAAGAAAGGAGGAATGTGCAGAAAATGCAGGAGGCAAAGGGTACAAGGACAAGTGCTTTACAAAACTCAAGTGCAACTATGATGTAATAATAAAAACAATTAAAAAAAAAAAAAAACTCAAGCGCAAGCTGGAATGTAAAGGGGGACAAACAGGAGAGGCTAGGGTGGCTGAAGTTCATCCAGCCCCAGATGCTGTATGTACTAAGGGGGCGAGAGGGATCTCCAGCAAAAGTGATTACAGATGAAACACACAACACGGTAGCCAGACTTCGGGATAGCCTCCAACAACCCACGCCCTGTGCAGCCCCTCCTCAGCTATAGTGGGGTTGGACTGTATGACCAGTAGAGCATGCCTGAAGGAATGGAAGATCACTTCTGAGCTTAGGTTGTAGAACACACTGCAGTTTAGCTCTTTCTCATGGCTTGCTCTGGGGGAAGCTAGCTGCCGTGTCTTGAGGCAACCTGTGAAGATATCCCCATGGCACCAGAGGCCTTGCCAGTGCTTAGAAGCAATCCTTCCTCCCTAGTCAATCTTCAGAGGACCACAGCCTCACCAGAAACCCTGAGCCAGAACCACCCAGCCAAGGGGTGTTTCTGACCCTCAGACACTGTGGTAGATAAGAAATGTTCATTGTTTTAAGCTGCTAAACTTTAGACTGATTTATTACACAGCAAAGATAGCTAATACACCTAATAACATGTTCAAAACATAGATAGATATATGCATTCCTATGTGAAAGAGCAGATTATGAAGAAAAACATTTCATACGCTTTTATACATTATAGACTGGCATGTTGTATTTATAATGATAAAGTTTCTTTTTTATTAATCTTTGTCTCAAATGAAACATAAAAGTAATTTTTAAAACTAATGCTTGATGGTAATACCAATTAAGGCCTGTAAATGCATGTAAAGCTGATCATCAGAGGTATTTTTAAATGACAGCTAATTCTTTGGTGTTGTGTGAAGCTACAGAGCAGCCCTGACCGTGGCTGGGAGCAGAAGGGAAGCCGCCTTCTCAGCAGAGGTAGGGGTTTAACCAGGAGAGCAGGGAAGATAAGCTGAGGTAGGCCAGATGATTTTTAAGGCAGTTTTTGTGAGCTGAGGGACATGACAGACACCCAGAAGGACCCAAGTTTTTCCAAAGCAGGTTATAAGAGGCCAAGTTGACAAAGGAAGAAAATGTCCTTGCCCAACGATGCTTAAAGTTGGGAGTGCTGGGAGAATGGGGACTGAAGACCCCATTCTTGGCAAAGGAAAGTACCCCCAGAAAAAGAGGAAAACTAAGCTGAGTGAGTCAGAACAAAGAAAAGTCAGCTAATTTACCTTTAAGCTAGCCAGTGCTAGCAAGCTTCTTGCCTTTTCTGAAATTCTAGTCCATTGGGGACACAGCTTACAAACACTCTGCTGGGTCTGTGAGCACTCTGAGAATGGCCATAGAAGAGGCTATGACAAATCCTAAGAAAAGATACATCTCCAGGGCATTTCCTGCCCATTAAACAAACAAAGCAGATACCCATTGTGGAGATTTGCATTTGCCTGGGGCAGAGACCAAGGGAGTAACTAGAGCTCTCAGATATGGGCAGAAGAGCTTATATCCCTTATAGCAGAGGAAGATCCTCTGTGGTGGTGATGAGAGGAACATGACTCCCTCCCACCAACCCAACAGAGGAGATTAATGCTGAAGGCATTTTACTCCACAGAAAACTAGTGGAGCTTAACACCGCCCTAGAAATCTGTGTGTGTGACCTCAAGCGGGAGGCTCTCCCAACACAAGGCTCAGATTTCAGATTACTGAAGGCCTCCCTAAGGTTAATAATAATAGAGCCTGATATGATCAATCCGAGAAACTGCTGAGTCTTTGACCCCTCCCTCATCTTACCCTCTGGGCAAATTGACTCCAATAAAAGCAGAATGGACCAAACACTCTGGGCCATTGCTGGAATCCCACAACAGGCAATGGACCCCTGGCTCCAGCTTTTAATTCTACTCTATGTCTCTCGTCTTTCTTTACCATCGCTTCTAACTCTATATTTCTTCAGTCAATTGCACCCAGTTTCCACAGGTCTCAGCAGACGCTGCTCTCTGGGCAGGACCCCGACAAGGAGAAAGCAGCCTTTACATTCTGGCTTCAGCAAGAAAAATCAAAAGTGGGTATGAAAACATGTTCTCGTGTAAAGTTTCCCTGGTTAAAGGTGCTCCACCATGTCCACCTCTCAATGTCAGAGGCTACATGAGCCTGCTTGCCTTCTCTGCTCCTTGAGTACAATGTCCCTAAGTTATCAATTAACCAAAATTACATTAAGTATCCATTTCTTGCAATCTTAAAACCTTTCTCCTAAACAATTTTCTTATGGACTGAAGACTTATTATTTATTAGAAAGCCATATTAGTTTTTTTGTTTTTGTTTTTGTTTTTGTTTTTACTTTTTTGGGGGACGGGAGGTTCTTAAAGCCACAGGTATTAGCCACAGGTGTTTGAGAAATTCTTCCCAACAATGCCTCTGAATGAAGATATCCTGGTCTCTGAGCTTCAGAGTGACAGATCAATATCAAATCCCCAATCCACTGAGGGTGGGACACACTGTTCTCAATGGACAGGATGCTGGCACAGCAGGTGGGACATTGTGAAGCCTCATCTGGTCTCTTCATCGAAGAGGCCCACACACCAGTGGGCACCAAGGCTTTGATGGGGTATTTGAGGGGAGTTATGAATAACAATGTCCACAAAAGAGTAAAGTTAGAGAGGGCATTAGTTATACCAAATGGTAAAGAAATCATGGAAATACATTTCACAAGTGTTTATTAAATTTTTTTCCAGTTACTAGGCCTGGAACAGAGCCACTTTTATCAAATTATCTTCAAATCAGTCCCTACCTCAGTAAGCACTTTCCCTAAAGAACAAATACCAAAACCACTGTTATGTTTAGATTTAGAGGTGCCTGCCTAACCCACTCCCACTACGACCCCAATTTCCAGATGTGAAGATGACATTTATTTTTACTTGTAATGGAGATGTTGCTCTCAGACTATGCCATATTGCCCCTCCTGGATCATGGGAAAGTCCTAAGTCTGCAGTCCAAACAGCTATATCGTACACTGGTCAAACTGCTGTTTTCCTTGTCAATGGGAAAGTTCCTCTTAGATCTTTCCCTACATCCAAGACTTTCTTTTGGTTTTATACTCTCCATAAAATACCAAAAACATGGCAAAACATGGCAAAACATGGTTAATCCACAAAAACTTCATTAACTACTTAAGCAACTTAACTTCATTAATGACCTAAAGTTCCTCTTAGGTCTTTCCCTACATGTAAGAGTTTCTTTTGGTTTTACACCCTCTGTAAAATAGCACAAATATACCAGACATGGTTAATCCACAAAAACTTCATTAAATACTTAAGCAACTATTACCATTGACACAAAATAAGAATGAGTAAGCACAAGGAGATCTTAGGAATGATGGTTTATATGCCCTGGTTAGTGACATAATAACCATTTAAAAATCACCTTCCTTGAAAAACTCATTTCAATTCAAGTTGGGAAAAGAAGAACGAGGAAGGGAGGAAAGGGGAGATCTAGGCACAAGGGAGGGGTGTATGGCACGCCTTTTGGGTGTTAGACACTACAAGAGGGACTCTACCTAACAAATTCAAATATTGTGACCTGGTTCTTTGTACCCTCACATTAACCTGAAATTTAAAATAAAATAAAAAAAATTTTCCTCTGTGTATCTCAGAGAAAGTTGTTTTAAAGTTGTTTCAACTTTCTCTGAGATTTACACCATAATTCACAAACTCAACTTTACGTTTTCATTCAAAATTGATGACCAAAAAAGAATTTTTTATCTGTTTCTTTCTTTCTTTCTTTTTTTTTTTTTGAGGTATAGATAGGCTTTTGAAATTTTTACATTTCAGAAATGCCTAAAATGATCTATACATCTTGGAAAGATTCTGTTAAAGACTTTAAAGAGAGAAATTTTCCCTTATTCCATAAACTGACTAGTTATAGAAGGTGACATCCTCCAGATTACTTTGTCAGGCCTGATTGTCACACTCATGGCATGAAGAGAGGTTTTTCACCCGATTTCTTGACTTTTACATCTGGATTCCGTTGCAAATTCAACATGTTGGCAAGGTATCACATTGGCTCTTTCTCGCCTTCTCTTTTATTTTCTTTGTACAACAATGAAGTTTTCTCTATCATTTTTAGGAATGTTTGAGATGGCCCACAAAATCTGCACAGACTCTGTTAACCCCATGTGACACTGGAGCTCTGAGGATTCCTTTAAAAACTACCATTAGCACGCTTTAAAGAAAGACGTAATGCCGACGGTAGTGGGAAATGTCAGTCTGATGGACGTGGCTAGAATGAGCAAATGCTTGGCTTCTTGAATTCTGGCTGTTTCAGAGGAGATGTGCAAACTGGCCTTGGGGCTTAGGATGTGGAGGGCATAGCCTTCTGATGTTGTCAACTTTCGAATGCTCCTGAGACTTCTTGCTTAGGTCCTATTCTTTACCAATTACCTGTGTAACCAAGTTCTCGAGCATCTGGGACTCACTGCCTCGTTGTTGTAAGGCCAGGTATAGGTTATTACATTTTTAGCTTAAACAGCTTATAAAAATTCTTCCCTTAGAGCAGATTTTGCAGTGTTGGATCCTTCCTCCAGTCAGGGGAGCCCACTAAGAAGGTGGTACTGTTTCCTGGCCATCGGGATGAACTCCCTTGATGCAATAGGCTTATCCTTTAAAGATACTAAGACTTCATTCACTAAAATTTATTCTAAGGAGAATGTAATATTTATTCTTTTATACCTTTTTAGATAACCTGTACTTCAGCAGCCTAACGTTTAATGCTCTAATTTCCCCTGAATATGGCAAATAAAAATATATACCAATAAGCATTTAAAAATGTGATGGCAAAGTAAATGACTGGTGTATTAGAAAAAGCATGGGCCTGGGAGGCAGACAGACTTAAGTTTAATTTCCAAATCTCCTACTTATTATTATGTAACCTCTGTGTATCTATTTTCTTTTATAAAATAAGGACCCATGCCCCCTCTATACCTCTTAGGTTATCACTCCAATGTTCCTTAAGATAAATGGCATTTGACTACTAATGAGTTCTGGAGACCAGAAACTATTTTGATATTCCTAATGTAGGCCAGGCATATAGTCAGAGTTTAAAACGTTCACTGATGTAAATTAGGTAGATGTTGGGCTATTGGGAGGTTGTGAGTTCATTTTCCCCCCCTTAAGTGAAGGTGACAGATTTCCTGCCAAGAAGACCCCCAAAAAAACAGAACTCAAGGCTCCCACCAGTAAATTAAAAGAAAACTGGTTCCAGAGATAGTCCTCCTGAGGCTCTGAAAGTCATTCCAAGTTGCTACTCATGGTACTCGATGGTGTATTTGTTTGCTTACATAAACCTTTGCCAACTGTGAATTTAACACGCTAATGAATACACAAAATTACGGCCCTGTGTACCTGGACAAAAGTTACACTCACCTGCTAAGGGTTTTAGCACCACAACCCAAAGAAGGTGAGTTCACAGGGTCTTTTACCTGGTTAATGTTTGAGAACTTAAGAAACCAAGATTTCAGTTCTAGTTTTAGCTCTTCCACCCACCACTATGGGGCCAAATGTAATCTTTTCGTTAATTATCTTTCCCATAGGGCCATCTCTGGGTCCATGAAGTAAGAATTATCACTCTTATTTTCAAAATGGGGAAAACTGAGTCACTATGAGGTAATTTGCTTGCCCAGAATTCCTCCTTGAACAGGGAAATAGTGCTTGGAAACTTAGGGACAGAGTACTCATTTTTTAAATTTGATTCTCAAATAAGCAACATACTCAACAGTGTCCCAAAGCCATATACGCAATGTAAATGGAGACTTCACCAAAAAGCATATAAGGATGGCAAATAAGCATATCATAGATTAGAGAGATGCAAATAAAAACCGTGATGTAACACCACAACCCATTGAATCAGCTACAATTTAAAATACTGACAACACCACATGCTGGGGAGGATGGGAAGCCACTGGAACTCTTACACATCACTGAAGGAAATGGGGAAAGTACAGCCACTTTGGAAGACAGTCTGGCAGTTTTTTTTACAAAGGTATACATCCATTTGCCACTTGACACAGTGATCCCACTTCTGGGTATTTACCCTACAGAAATGAAAACACACTCATACAAAAACACGTCCACAGATATTCGTAACAGCTCTGTTCACAACTGCCAGACATGAGAATCAACTCAAATGTCCAATAAGTGGATGAGTATGCAAACTAAGTAACATGCATACCAAGGAACTCTGCTCCATAACAAACAGAAACAAGGAACGGATACACACACAGCTTGGATGCATCTATAGGCCTCATGCTAAGTAAAAGAAGACAATCTCAGAAGATGATGCACAGTAAAACATTCACATGACATTCTTAAGAAGACAACACTATAGTAAGAAGGGGGAGAGATGTCATAAATAGAGAGACAGTGTAAGCCATTCAGGCGTGTGGCCCCGTCACCCCCACAAGGTCAGTGAGGTGCTGCCCCTCCAAAGAAGCTTCCTGCTGTGTTTTTGTGGAAAAGTCTTTCAAGCCATCATATTTTTTGGCCAGGTGCAGTGGCTCACACCTGTAATCCTGGTAATCTGGAAGGCCAAGGTGGGTGGATAGCTTGAGCTCACGAGTTCAAGACCAGCCTGAGCAAAAGCGAGACCCTGTCGGGCAGCACCTGTGGCTCAAAGGAGTAGGGCGCCGGCTCCATATGCTGAAAGTGGTGGGTTCAAACCCAGTCCCAACCAAAAACTGAAAAAAAAAAAAGCGAGACCCTGTCTTTACTAAAAATAGAAAAAAATGAGGCAAGAGGATCTCTTGAGCCCAAGAGTTGGAGGCTGCTGGTGAGCTATGATGCCACGGCACTCTACCCAGGGTGACAGCTTGAGACTCTGTCTCAAAAATATATATATATATCCATCATACTATTTTAATTTTTTAAACTGACACATTATAATTGCATATATTTGTGGGATACAACTTGATGTTTCAACAGGTACCTCTGTTATAAAATGACTAAGGCAGTATAGTTAGCATACCCAGCACCTAAAGTGCTTATCATTTCTTTGTGGTGAGACAACCCACCGTTTATAATTATCTGTTTTCACACCCAGAAGCTCCTCAAAGCTGTGTCTTTGTCCTCATCACATCCTTTCAGCTTATAATTGCATATACAACTAATAGTGCCGTAACCCCTAGCACCTGGCATGGTGCTTGGCATGCAATAGGAACTCAACCAATGTTGGTCCAATTTCGATTTGAGGTTCTTCAAAGAGCAGGAAATTTGAGAGCCTTGCCAGTGAATCCTTATGTCCCAGGAACAACTAAAGTTTAGGGTTGACAACCTCCAAATGATGGACCAAAATGTCATAATATCAGCCAATTGGCGAACTTCAGGATAATGCTTGTCATTACTGCAACATTTTTTTTCCTTCTCCCCCTTCCCCAAAATGCAAAACTTGCAAGTGCCTCCCCAGATCATTGGACAGAGGAAATTGTCCGTGGTGTGAAATTTTTTTAATAATGATAGCAATGGTCCCTGTTTTTCCACACAGAAAGGGCCTTTGCCTTTTTGTTCAATTAATCCTTCCTATCAAATCTACTTTCGATTTTTTTACAGGACACTCAGATGAAGAATTCATAAAATCACAGCACTCTAGAACTGCAGGAGCCTGGGACCTTGCAATTCAGATTACATTCTTAATGCAGCTTCCACCTTAAAGAGACTCATCTTGTTTAGAGTTGCTTAAAACAGTGCACATCTTACCTTTCCACTTAATTGCAATCTTGCATTTTGCAAATGCTTGCCGGTTTCAGAACCAAGAGTTCAGGGTTTTGTTGGTGCGGCTGCTGCTGCTGCTGCTGCTGTTGTTGTTGTTGTTGTTTTTGTTGTGCAATTAGCTTTGGCAGTGTCAGCACTGGCAGCTCACAGTCCCCGATTCACAATCCTGTGCTTTATTTGCCAAGTGTAGACACAACCCAAAAGCTGGAAGCTGAGAGCCCAACGGAAGAGGGCTGGTCCCCCTGGCATTGTGTGCTTTGCGGAGAGGAAATGAGTACCCACAAGGCTGGCTCCTTCCCCTCACCCTATCTCCTGACTGCAGTTTTTCCAATAATTTAATAACATTCACAGGGATATTAGATTAATTGGATTTTAATTCCAAATGACTGTGAAAGCAGAGAAATGAGTCACCAGCTCATGCTAATGAGAAGATCTATTAAGGGCTCTTTTCTGATAGACACATACAGCAGGGTTATAAATATTTCATATCCAATTAATTGAATTTTGCCCCCTATATATGACACTGCCCTCAAACATCAATCAAACAGGACCAGGGAAAGAACAGTGGGACAGTAGAAAAACTAAGAGATTCTTTGGAATAGCAACAACAGGGGTACCAGCCCTTCCCTCCCTCCCAGCCCCAGCAACGTTTTCCCCCCACCTGGAAAACCCCTGCCATTCGCAAGGGGCCTGCCGAGAGGAGCTGGAAGCGTTTACACCAACTGCAGCTGGTTCCATACGGCGGGGAAATTAATGTTAATTAATCAGACAGCAGTTTTATACAAGGCTGTGTGCAGAAGGTTATTCGAGTCCTGCTGCAAATAGATTTATAGGTGTAATTGCTATGTTGAATGACCCTCTGTAAATAGGCTCATTAAACTGGCCATCAGTCAAAAAGTCTAATTGAAGCCGTGCAGTCGCCTGCAATCGGGAGCTTGTGGCTCTCGATAAACAGCCACCCATGGCAGCCTGTGCTCTGGACAGTTTAGATAGGACTGCTGGCCATCCTTCAGGTGTCCCCAGCTTCTCTGCCCCCTCAGGTCATTAGAGCCCATGGAAGTCTGTGAGGACCAGGTGGAGACCCCGTGCATCACAGGTAAATAGAATTTTCTGAAAGCCATGACTAATTACCGCCCTGCTCCATTATCTTGCCAATACGGTCATGGTTGGGCAGGAACAAGTGACCAGGCGTGCACAGGACAAGCAGAGGCCCCTTCTCTGGGCGTTCCCACGGCTATTTGCAAGTTCCTTGTCAAATTCCTATTCTCCCTGTTTTTTATTCCCCACACTCCCACATACAAAGAATAAATACAATTAATTTTTCTCTGTATTATGGCAAAATAAAAAATAAAAAGAAAGAAAGAAAGAAACCCAAACTGTAGGTTATAACCAGGAGCCTCCAAAAGCTTTTTGGAGTGAATTATGTGCATTGAAATCCTCTTTCTTGGTGTTCCTCATAACATTGTTTGTAAAAGTAAAAAATTAAAAATGACTTAAGTGTTCTTCGACAAGAGTCTGAGTGTTTAATCTTGACATTTTTAGACAATGAGATACCAAGAAAATTTGAAAATTAGTTTTGTGGGGATCTACCTTTATTAATCCAGAAAGATGTCTATGAGATGTATTTGTATGGAGATATATTGTGTTCCCACAGAGTATATCTATATTTGTGGCTGAATAGGCAGGGGCAAATGTAGATTTTTTGCTTAGGCTCCTCTATTCCCTTTCATAATCTCTCATTCAGTAGTTGGGGGGCTGCAAAAATAAACCCCAAATTTCCAGTCTTGACTAAACTTAATCCAGTCTGATTATGTAAACTGTCCCTTTAGCTAGTACTCTGTCTCTCTTATTCTAAGTTTCTAGATGGTTCCCTATAAAAATTAATCTATGTGTCAGCTTGACTGGGCCGCAGGGTGTCCAGACATTCGGTTAAACTTTACTCTGCTGAGTCTAAGAAGGTATTTCTGGATGAGATTAACATTCGAATTAGGAGGCTGAGCAAAGTGAATGGCAGTCCCGGTGTGGGCGGGCTTTGCCCACCTGCTGAAGGCCGAGTAGGAGAGAATTCACCCTCTCCTGGCTGTCTTTGAGATGGGTGTTAGTCTTCTTGTGTCTTCAGATTCACACCTGGACAGGAATTGACACCGTTGACTCTCCTGCTTCTCAGGCCTTTAGCCTCAGACTAGAACCCACCAACTGCAGATCTTGGTACTTCTCAGCCTCCATAATCACATAAGCAAATTCTTTACAGTTAGTCTCTTTATAGATCTCTTCTATTGGTGCTATTTTTCTGGAGAACCCTAATATATTCCCTTTGCCCAATTCTCTTCCTCAGAGGGTGCCCGGGTGTATGAGCTAAGAACTGTGTATTACGGTGGAGGGAAGAGCCAGGTCTTTGGTAGTCTTTGGAGTGTCTTTTGCATCTGGGGCAGTGTTCCCTTGTCCCTCGGCCAACATCTGTGGCCACTGTCTCTTTCTTAGCTTGCCCAGAGTGGGGGTTCCTTCCTGGCTAACTCAGGCTTACCAGAGCTTCCTGGACCTCAGATTCCAGATCCCTTCGAAGGGCTCCAGCCAGTGTGTAGGCCCAGAGGCCACCCAGCTTTGCAGCTGGATCATCAGGCCTCACCTTGGAAACTATCAAAGCAGTCCCGCCAGACTTCCATCCAGTATTCACTCCACACAGAAACTCAGAAAAATCAGGAAATAAACCTCAGATCTGTCTTGGCCTGACAGTGCTCACCTCTGAGATGGTGCCTGGGGGCTGGATCAGGACTTGCTGAGACGGGGCCTCTTCCCAGAGTTCTCTGTAAGGAATCTTGCAAAACACACCTCTCTGTCCTGGGCTCAGGTCCTAGGACACCTGGACGGTCTTTTAATCATTCCCCCTCTCTCTTATGTTTCCTCCCACCCCTATCTACCACTGAAGACAAGAATGTCTTCCTTCTACCTTCTCTATATCCTAGCCTCCTTTTTCTTACAAATGGCAGGTCTTGTAATAAGCAGGGTCTCTCAGGCTAGCCCTGGATAGATTGAAGAGAGGGAATAAGGCTACATGGGAAATGGTCTCTCAGGACAACAGCCTGTTTACTCTCCTGACTTATAGTCTATTTTGTATACCCAAAGCTGGAAATTGTCTTGTTCTTTCTCTTTGTGTACTTCTTTGAAAAAATCCTAAGTTTCCCCAAGCCAGATGAACATCTAGGACCAACCTCGGCAAACGTTCTGAGCTGAGAAAAGAAAACAGTAAGGCACAATAATGATGCTAGAATATTAGCTTGTTACACATCTACACATGCCCAGAGTAAATGTGTGGAAGAATGTTCACCAAAATGATAACGTTAACCATTTCTGAAGACAGTAATTCCCCCTTATCTGTGACTTCACTTTCCACAGTTTCCTGTGGTCAATCACACCCTGAACATATTAATGGGAAAAATCCAGAAATAAACCATTTATAAGTTTTAAATTGTGTGCGGCTCTGAGGAGCATGATGAAATCTCATGCCACCCCACTCCCTCCTACCCAGGATGTGAATAATCCCTTTGTCCAGCAGATAGACACTGTAGACATGTCAGTCACCTAGTAGATGTCTGGGTTATCAGATAAAAATATATATATCAATATAGACAGGGCTCAGTACTAGCCACAGTTTCAGGCATCTACTGGGATCCTGGGATGTAACCCCTGCTTTTAAATAAAAGGAGACTAATGCTGTAGGATTAGGATGATTTTCAACTGTCTTCATTTTGCTGACCTTGGCTTTGGAGGGATTTAGAGAGTCTATTCCTTCACCAAGAGCACACCGTGACATACCACTATGCTCAGGATGCCTTCCAGGTCCTGGGAATATAGCCAAGCCCAGGAGAGGGAAGACTGAAGGCCCCAACTTATGCTCCAATTGCCTTGATGAGACCAGGCAGGGGAAGGCATGATAGAGGGCTGGAAGTAGAGAGACCAGTGATAAGCCTATGACAGCATTCCCAGAGAGCATGCCAGTGCTCCCCCAGCTTAAACAGCTGAGCCCAGGTGTAACCAATCATCCCAGAATTACTGCCCTATGCTTCTGGAGGTCAGAAATCCAAAATGGGTCTCCCTAAAATAAATCAAGTTTGGGGCCAGGGCTGCAACCTTTTAGAAGGTTCTACAAAAGAATCCATTTCTGTGCACCTTCTAGAAGCTGCCTGGCTTCCAGTGTTCAGGGGCACCTTCATCCCCAATGCCAGCAGTGGTAGGTGTAGTCTTTCATTCCTCATCCCTTGTGATTAATTGGGCCCACCCAGATAATCTAGGATGATCTAAAATGATTAGCAACCTTAATTCCATCTGCAATCTCAATTCCCCTTTACCACGGAACATTCTGAGGATTAGGATGTGGACATTTTTGGAAGGGCCATTATTCTATTTTACTTCATCCCATCAGGCCAATCTCAGACTCTTTCATGAGATTTCACAATTGACACCTAAAGCCATTCACCAGTCAAGTTGCTGTTTGAACCTTATAGAATTTAGGAAATAAGTAGATAACCTATATATACAAAATATAACTTATTAGTTTTAATTTTTTTCATACAGGTGGCTTATGCCCATTGTAAAGGATTCCAAACAATACAGAAAAGAAGTTTATTTTGATTCCAGGTAACACAGAAATTTCCAACTCATTTAAACAAAACCAAGGATGGGGTCAAGAGGCAGGGTCTCTGAGAAGAATGAATTCTAGGGTTAAGTGCAAGAGCAGAAAGAGTACATGGTCTCCTAAGGAATCCAATCAACTAAAATCACAGGAAAGAATTAAAAAGTGATATGTATTTTCCATTTATCCAAAAGGGAATTTCTTGCCCTATTTAGTCAAGTCAGTCAGCAAGTATTGAGTAAGGGCAACTCCACACCACACATTGTGGGAGAAACACACACATCCTGATTTCTGTTCTTAGAGAAATGCCATTTAATGGCCCAAGTTCTTCTTGGAGCCTCAGCACATGCCTGTGCCCTTCAGGGCCCCAGGTAGACCTGCAGGACCCGACCAAGCTGCACAGCAGGAGGGGAGCACAGCCAGCAAGCAACACTTCATCTATATTTACAGCTGCTCCCCGACTGCTTGCAGCACCGCCTGAGCGCCACCTCCTGTCAGATCAGTGGGGGCATTAGATTCTCACAGGAGCACAAACCCTCCTAAAAACTACACATGCAAGAGATCTAGGCCGTGTGCTCCTTATAAGAATCTAATGCTGTAATGATCCAAGGTTGAGATGTCACCCTCCAAGTCTGTGGAAAAATTATCTTTCATGCAACTGGTCCCTGGTGCCAAAACATTAGGGACCACTGATGTAGAAGACTGGTAAGTGGGCAGGTGGCTTTCCTCCTGGAGAGCCCCCTTCAGGAAGCCGGGCCTCCTGGGCCTCCTTCCCAGCCCACTCCTGGTACATGTCAACAGTTGCTGCCATCCCTGCTTAACCAGGGACTCTCCCTCTAGCTGGCTCCCAGTAGAAAACCTTGATGAGTCTCCCAGAATATAACCTCAATAATGGAAAAACATTGGCCCGAGAGTCAAGAAATCTCTTCTGTAACATGAACTACCCGCCTTCCTAATTATGGCAGGTCATCTCTCCTGACCTCCATTTCCTCCTCTGCAAAACAAGAAAGCCAATTGAAAATCTATGTCTTATACCATAAATGCACCATTTTACTATTTCATGGCTTTGTTAGCTTAACCATGTGAGCTGAAAGGACGCTCCAATTTCATGTCTTCAGCAGACGAGAATAATGAGGCGAGGAAAATAATGCTTCAAACAAGGAGAGATAAGGGGCCCTAGGAGTGCCCAAGCCCCCATCTTACTCCCAAGGACAAGCATCAGAAGCTGAACTTGGCTTTTAGAGTGCTCCAAACCAAAGGTCAGCAAGGAGAGGTTCCCATAGCTCTCCAAGTCAGGTCTGAGCCCCACACAGTCATGGGAGGCCTCCTGGCTGCCCTTCTCTCCACCAGCTTCCTTTGCTGGTGCTCTGTTTAGCTGTTACCCTGGTCTGTTTCCAGGATTCCCTGGTCTCCCATCCGTGAGGAATCATACAATGATGTGAGCATATTCCCTTGGTCTGGTTTTAAAATGAGAGGAAGAGGAATGAACCCAACCTCAGCTTCTTGAAGATATTAGTCTTTTTTTTCTTCATCTTTTTCTTTCTTTCTTTTTCTTTTCTTTTTTTTAATTTAAGACAGAATCTCACTTTGTTGCCCTCAGTAGAGTGCTGTTGCATCACAGCTCACAGCAACCTCAAACTCTTGGGCTCAAGCGATTCTCTTGCCTCAGCCTCCCAAGTAGCTGGGACTATAGGTGCACAACACCTAGCTATTTTTAGAGACAAGGTCTCACTCAGGCTCAGGCTAGTCTCAAACTCGTGAGTTCAGGCAATCCACCCATCTCACCCTCCCAGAGTGCTAGCATTACAGGCATGAGCCACCAGGCCCAGCCTAAAGATATTAGTCTTGTACTCAGATATTTTGTGGCTGATTCCTAGAAACTAAGACCATAACTAGTCCTGCATTTTCATACTCCAGCTTCTCTCTTTAATGCCTACTAAGCATTCCACATTATATAATTAGTTGTAAGTATCAAACTTCTGATACTCACATTCTGACTTGATCAAAGATACTGCTAACGACTCTCATTGAGTAGGGAGCAGGAAAATGCTTAATACGAGTACAATAACCAGGCAAGGATTAGCCTTCCAGTCTTTTTAGATCATCATATCACTGCATTTTTTTTATTCTTCCCTTAATTCTCTGATCATTTCTTTTAAACTCTTATTATGCTCCCCAATTAAGTGTGCTTCCAAGGGGAAGACCTTAGAAATAGAAATGTTCTGTTATAAAGAAGTCAACTATAAAAAAATAGCTTGGAAGCGTGTCTCATTTTTACAATGGTAAATGGATCTTTAATAACCTTACAAGTTGTTTTGTAGTTATAACCTGCCCAGGTTTTGTAATTGTTAATTTGCATTTTGCCAGAAAGTTATCTGTGTGCTCTGTGTTTTCAAATATATCATACAACTGAATATGATATCCTTTTATAATTATTTTCACCATGTGCATACCTGGGCTTACGTCTCCATTCTCAATCATAAGATTGTATATGTTTGTTTTTCCTTCCTACCCGTCTTTCAATGTTGGGCTTTCTTAGCCCTTTTCTCTGTTTTACTCACTTTCTTAGGCAACTTCACCCATGCTCATGGCTCCAGTCACCATGTGGGTGCTAAACAGCCTTGAATTTTTATCTACAGCCTTAACCTCTTCCCTCAGCTCTGATCCACCAAATCCACTGCCTAGTCTGAACTCTGATCCTACAAATCCATCAGCCCCATATCCTCACCAACTCCTATTTCATGTTCTAACTACCTCTTGATTCCACCCCCTCCTCTCAGTTGCCATGGCCGCCTCTCAGCACCCAGTTACCAGAAGTAATCTCCCAGGAGGCTGTGCTGGGCTCCATGCGCTGTATTCCTGTTTCTTCCTCTCTCCAATGGCTTCGCTTATTGCAGCCTAACCAGTCTCTTTTTCAATATTGAAATGACTTCAGACTTACAGAAAAGTTGCAAATGTAGTATGAAGAATTCATTGTACCTGGATTCTCCGATATAAATATTTTATCCTGTTTTATCGTGGTTGATTTATCATTCTCTTTTTTTGTTTTTTTTGTAGAGATAGAGTCTCACTTTATCGCCCTCGGTAGAGTGCCGTGGCATCACACAGCTCACAGCAACCTCCAGCTCCTGGGCTTGGGCGATTCTCTTGCCTCAGCCTCCTGGGACCACAGGCCCCCGCCACAACGCCCGGCTATTTTTCTGTTTTGCAGTTCGGCCGAGGCCGGGTTTGAACCCGCCACCTTTGGTATATGGGGCCGGCGCCCTACTCCAATGAGCCACAGGCGCTGCCTGATTTATCATTCTCTTTCACAGTCTCTCTCATTCTGATTAACTCTGTACCTAATTTATCTACATGTATATGCTTTTCCCCTAAACTATTTGAGAATAAACTGAACACAAAGTACCCTTATCTCCCCAAATATTTTAACATGCAAGGACAAGGATATTCTTTTAAATAACCATGGCACAATGTGCAAAATTTCTTCTATCACTCATGCCCTTTATAGCAACAGAAAAAAGTTCTGGTTCAAGATCCAAGCCACATCACAGTTGCCATGTCCTCTGTGGTCTCTTTCAACCTGGAACAGTTCTTCAGTCTTTCCCTGTCTTTTGTTACATTGTTACGTTTTGTTAAAAGGATACAGAACATTTGTTTTCTAGAATGTCCCTCCAGCTGGGAATGTCTCGTTTTCCCATGATCAGAGCCAGGTCGTGCACTGCTGGCAGGAGTGTCGCAGAGTGACGTTGTGTCCTCAGTGAGTTACAGGAGGAGGCACCTGCAGTTGACTGTTCCTATTACTAGCAATGGTAACTTGGATCAATTAGTTAAGGTGGGGTCTACCAGGTTTCTCTATTCAAACTTACTTTCCCTCTGTGATCCATACGTGTTTTGTGGTGAGATACTTTGACAATATATAAATGTCCTATTTCTTATCAAACTTTCACCCATAAGATTTAGTGTTAGTGATCTTCTTATGCCCATGAGATAAACACTGAAATCTTTAATTTGCCCAAAGGTTCCACATGGTCTGGTTCTTGCTTACGTTAGCAACCTCATCCTGAGCTGCGCTGCCATTGCTCTCAGCTCTGGTCACCTGCTCACCTGGACACCTTCAGTGCCACACTCCTGCCCCAGATTCCCTCTCTACTCAAGATTTCCTTCTGCCTGAAACATGTGCCTCCCTGCTTTCTCTTTGCTTAGTTAATTCTGGCTCAGAGTAGACATCACTCCTACAAGGAAATGTTCCCTGTCCCCTCACACTAAGTCTTACATCACTTTCTCATGGTTGTAGGCGTCACTATTGCTGGCCTCCTACTCTTCTTCCTCAGATATAAGGGAACAAGTTGCCATAAAAAAGAAACAGTAAGAGAATACAAAAGATTTGAAATTAAGCATGTGAAACTTCAAAATTCAATAGAAATAGTGAACTGTAAATTAACATCTAACTATAAGAGCGCCAGAAAGGGAGAACAGATAGAAAAAGAAGGAAACTTTCAAAGAAATGATAAATGCAAATTTCCCAGTACTGTGGAACTTGAGTCTCCACATTGAAGGAGATGTCCAGAATAGTAAATAATCACCCACACCAAGACTTTTTACAAAGAAACGGCAAAACATTAAGCATTTCTATAAAGAAAAATTTTGAGAGCAAAAAATAAAGCCAGCATACAATGAAGCAATTGATGGAGGTTCATTTTTCCTTAAACCTCTGAAGGAAAATAGCTTTCATCCATAGATTCTATATCAAATCAACCTTTTAACAAAGTTTTGAATAGGCCAGACATTACGTCTCATGTAGTCTTTCTCCTGATGCTACTCCAGGATGCATGCCACTCAAAGAATGGAGCAAACCAAAACAGAATAATGCCACAGATCCCAAGAAATAAGGGATCAGGTATAGGAGAATGGTCCCGGGTGGATGAAAGTAAGCAGGCAACCAGGAGAACAGAGAATCTAGATTGGAGGAGAGCAGAAGGTTTAGAGAAGAAATCTCTAGGGAAAAAGTCAAAAGTGAAATTGATCAATGATCTTAAGGGATTGACCATAGGAGAAACATTATTGAGACTCATTTCAGAGAACTGTACAATAGTTGGGAAGGATTGCCAATAGGTACAAAGAAAACTGGATAAAGAAAGGACTATTATTAATCTACATAAAATAGAAGTTGTTTGAGAAAAGAAGTACAATCATAGTATACCACTTGTCTTAAGAGTGGACAATATTTACATGGTAACATGATATAACTACTGGCTATTAGGTGGAAGTAGGAGAGAGGGGAAGTGTTTAGGGGTTAAAAAAAAGTCTCAAACTGCCTTAATAGGAAGTCAATAGTTAAGATCTAAAATTAGTCAATCAGGCTCGGCACCTGTGGCTCAACAGGTTAAGTTGCCAGCCACGTACACTTGAGCTGGCAGGTTCGAATCCAGCCTGGGCCTGCCAAACAACAATGATGGCTGCAACCAAAACGTGGCCGGGAGTTGTGGTGGGCACCTGTAGTCCCAGCTACTTGGGAGGAGGAGGCAGGAGACTCGCTTGAGCCCAGGAATTGGAGGTTGCTGTGAGCTGTGATGCCACTGCACTCTATCCAAGGTGACAGCCTGAGACTCTGTCTCAAAAAAATAAAACAAAATAAAATTAGTCAACCAAAAACTGGCAGTAGACTCGGTGTCTATAGCTCAGTGGCTAAAGCGCCAGCCATATACACCAGAGCTGCTGGGTTCGAATCCAGCCTCGGGCCTGCCAAACAACAATGACTACAACCAAAAAACATCAGGGCATTGTGGTGGGTGCCTATAGTCCCAGCTACTTGGGAGGCTAAGGCAAGAGAATCACTTAAGCACAAGAGTTTGGAGTTGCTATGAGCTGTGACACCACATCACTCTACCGAGACTGTCTCCAAAAAAAAAAAAGTCAGTAGAACTGTAAGTAGAAATAGGGCGATAAAATAACAGAAGAAAGAGATTTGAAGCTGCTTGCCTCTGGGAAGCTCAAGAGGGAAAAGCACGATACTGGAAAGGAATCTAAGCCATAGACTGCCAAGATCACCAGCCCCAGGTCAACCTGGCAGGCACCTTTGTCAGAGCCTGAATTTCTCCAGGCAGAGATAGTAATCAGTTAGTGCAGCCACAGCATCTGCATGCATAATGACACCACTAAGGACACAGCTGTCACCGAGGATGGAAGAAGCCATTTGTCTGCTGCATTCCAAAAGTTCTTAAAGGCACACACCTAGGTATCATTATTTATACAAAGCTAAATAATCTGTCTTGAGCCCCTCCTTTGATTGCTGTCAGAGTTCTACCTAGTATCACAACCGCTCCGTAAGCGCTGGCCACATCTGTGTCCACCGAGGGCTTATACATCATTGCATCATTGTGTTTTGGACACAATTTGATTGTGGAATTCTATGGTTATCAATTAACACTAGTTGATTTTCTTCCAATTGCATTCAGATCATGCAATGTTTCTAAAGTTGGAATTATATTTTGTTTATAGATGCCATTGCTTACTAAGCTGACCTACCTGGCTTTTAAATTTTGTTATGTTAAATGTTTACCTATATGCAGATAAGTGAACAAAACATAAATGTATAGCTCAATTGTCCCAGAGTGAATGTCTGTGTAACAATTATCTAAATTGAGAAATACAGTATTACCAGAACCCTAGAAGCACCCCTCCCTCTCCCTCAAAAGTAACTATCATGATTTCTAATGATATACTTTAGTTTCTCTTGGTTTTTGAACTTTATACAAAATGGAGTCCTAGAATATATAGGTATTTGAATTTTTTGCTTTTTCTTTCATATTTATCATTGTAGAAGTACCTTTGTATACAGACCTTGTACTCCATGACTTTACTAAACTTGCTTATCAATTTTGATAATTTGCCTTTTCTATAGGATTTTCTATATATAAGGTTATAACATCTACACTTAATAAAAAATTATTTCAAGGCAAATTCTCACGGCTCCAGCTTGTGTCATCACCCTTCAAGAGCCCCAGGTTTGCCTTATAGTGGAGCGCCAGGAGATAAAATTTCTTTTGGACACTGGAGCAACTTTTTCTGTACTTCTCTTTAACCCTGGTCTTTTGTCCCCCAAATCCATAACTATACAGGGGGTGTCTGGACAGCCGGTTACCAAATTTTCTCCCAGCCTCTAAGCTGCAATTGCAATGACTTCTGTTCTCTCATGCCTCCCTAATCATCCCTGAAAGTCCTGCTCCCCGTTTCGGGAGGGACATACTAACTAAAACAGGAACTTTTCCCTCCTGGAGATCTAGTCATGATCAAAACTCTTCCCTCTAATTCACCTTCCCTAACCCCAACTTGGGAAGGCCCCTTTCCAGTTATCTTTTCTTATTCCACAGCTATTAAAGTTATAGGAGTCGATTCCTGCATACATCATTCATGAGTAAAATCCTGGAACCCTCCATCTTCTACGGAGGCAGACAGTGAAGACAGCCAACCACAGACCACCTACACTTAAATGTCATCAAACCACATGCAATAAAAATGGTTCCAGTCCATGAACCCCTGTATCACTCTCCCTC
>CAUYRH010021331.1:0-12528 GCA_963574655.1 Perodicticus potto | reverse complement strand
TTTTTTTTTTAATTTTTATTAAATCATAATTGTGTACTTTGGTGCAATCATGGGGCACAGTGTGCTGACTTTATATACAATCTAAAATATAGTGATTAAAAGGCCATGAAGGCTATGTTAAATAGTTCATGGTCACATTTTTTAAACTGACAACATGAATTAGCCAAATACAGTCCCCACTCAAGTTGATCTTTTTCTTAAAGTAGATTTTTGTGTCTAGGTGAGGACAACAGGAAGTCTGGAAAAGGGGCCAGTGGTTCAACCTCATTTATTATCCTAGCCATCATACAGCAGTTAAAGTGGTAAGCTGGGTAAATGAGATGTCTTATAGAGAGTTTTGTTGCAAGACCAGATGATCACTCAAGTTAACGTGAATAAAACAGAACTTATTTCAAAGACCCAGAGGAACCTCATAGATTGTTTAAAAGAGAGAGCAAAGAAATACGAGCCTTAGAGGAAATGCAAGTTGATGTGTTTCCTTTCTTTCTCTTCTTCCTTCAATCTTCTTCCCACCTCAGAATGTGTGTCTCTCACATCTCCCACATTGCCATAATCATATTTCTCTCTTTCCAGACCAGTTTCTCTGTTCACGGCCCCACTTTTACATGGTCCATTATGAATGCCCAGGAATGGTGGCTTCACCCCCCCCCCCCGTTGATGGAACCTCACAGCAAAGCACTCCAAATTAATTGCTTGGTCTCTGTATTCCTGGCTAGGAGCCATTTACTGGCTCAGCTAGGGCAAGGTATATGCACTGGTATACTAAGGTATTACAGAAGGAGAAGCACAAAATAATTAGAGGTACCCCTTCCAGACTGTGGATGGGCATGAGGTGGCATGGGAGGAAATGATTGACAGATCAGGTTCTGAGGGTCTGTCTGAATTCCACCCTCTGGGTTGAACTTGCTTTACCAACTGCTATAGGGAAAGTTGGCTCTAGTCAATCACCTTTTGCTCAAATTGGGAAAACTCTTTGCTCAAATTTGGAGGAAGAGGAAGGAAATGCCTAGAGTTCAGTCTACTAGATTTCAACTGTTGCTTCATGTCCTTGCCATGCTCCCATTTCCATATCTCACCTGGCCCAGGATGTAAACTAGCCAACACACTCCATGACTGGCAGAAACTCATCATCATATGTGGAGAAGCATAACTCGCTGGGAAAAGCTGGTGGCCTCAGTGTGTCTATCTCTGCATTGGGCCAATGCAAACTTATTCTCTCCATCCAGACATAGCTCTAAAGCCTCTTGCTTTGTAATGTTCTCCACACTCCCCCAGGAAGAAGTGGCCACAACTTTTTGCTCGCTCTTTTCACACCTTCATTAACCTACAGGTTCATCATCTATCATAAGTCTACTTTTCCAGACTGTGAATCCCCACAGAAGCATCTTCACATTTATTCCTGAGCTCCCAACCCAGAGCATAATATATATTGAGCATTTGATTAATGTTTGGTGAGTAAATAGCCCAGCAATCGCCAATCTAGATCCACCTAACCATCTTTCTTTAGATGGTGGTCCCAGAGACCTGTCAGGTAAAATTTGAAATGGTTCTCAGTGACTAAAGACACATTCTCAAATATCCCATAGTTGGGTAAAGGGAAAAAATGGGAGATGGTTGGCTAGAAGAATAGGCTGTTTTCACATGTCTAAAGGCCTTTCATGTCGAATTAAGATAAAAATGCCAATAAATAACCACCAGGGAAAAGTAGGATCAAAGGCAAAAACTCTAGGGAAAGAGATTTCAGTTCAACTTTAGAATATTCTAAGAGGTATTGACGTCCAAAGATGGATTAGGCTAGCTCCAGAAGTGGTAAGCAACTTGCCAAAGGGATACTGAAGAACAACACAATCCTGAAATGGTTCACTGGACTAGATATTTGATGTAGCTCCATCTTAAGTTAATAATTAATCTATGTTTATTATTTTAAAAATGTTAACTGCAAATGAAAAAAGGAAAAGTATATAGACCAGAAACTTGAATCTGCATAGAGAAAGAAAGAGCATCAGAGAAAGAATAAATAGAAGTAAAATAAAATCTTTTTTTTTTTTTTCTAACTCCTAACTAATCTAACAAATAGCTGCTGGTTCAAAATGATAGCAGCAATGTATTAGGTGATTATAGCTTACAGATACATAAAATGACTAACAGCAATGATGTAAGGGATAAAAGGGAGCAAGAGGAAATCCCTATTGTAAGGAAGCTACCCTATCTCTGAAGTAGTATAGTGTTACTTAAAGGTGGACTCAGGATAGTTATAAATGTATATAGCAAACTCTAGAGCAGTTACTAAAAAAAAATCTTTGAAGAAGTATAACTGATACGTTAAGAGAGGAGAGAAAATAGAATTATACAAAATGCTAAATAAAATCCAGAAAAGCCTTTATAAAAAGAGTGAAATGTTTTTTAATAAAGTGCAATGAATAGAAAATATTTACCAATTTAGTAGGTATTAATGCAACTGTGACATTAATCATTTTAAATTTGAATGGTCTAAATATACCAATTAAAAGACAGGGACTTCCGAGTGGATTTTTAAAAACAAGATCCAACTCTAAGTTGTCTGTAGGAAATCCTTTACATAGAAAGACACATACAGATTAAAAGGAAATAAATGGGAACAGGGAGGAAGGAGAAGGAAGAATTAATGGTTAGTGGGCATAGAGTTTCAGTTTTGCAAGATGAAAAGTTCTAGAGATTTGTTGAACAACCATGTAAATCTATTTAACACTGCTGAACTATAAACTTAAAAATGGCTAAGATGATAAATTTAATATTAAGTGTTAAGAAAGTAAAGAGATAAAGATATACATAACATACTAACAGTAATTAAAGAAAGTAGAAGTGGCTTTTCAGATGAGATAGACTTCAAAGCAAGAAAAGTTATCAGAGACAAAGAAGTCAATTAATCAAGAGGATATAATGGTAATAAATATTTATGCACTTAACAACAGAGCTAAAATTTACAAAGCAGAAACAGAACTGCAGGTAGAAATTGACAAATCCACAATTCTGGTCAGGGATGCCACACTGCTCTCTAAATAACTGATAAAACCAATAAACAGAAAATAAAAATACAGAAGGCAAGAACACCATCAACTAACTCAACCTGGCATTTGTAAAATACTCTACCCAATAGCAGAAAACACATTTTTTTCAAGTACATACACTAAATATTACTAAGATAGACCATGTTCTAAGACATAAAACAAGTATTAATAAATATAAAAGAATTAAAACTGTTCAGAGAATGTTCTATGACTGCAATGGAATTAAAGCATATATAAATAACAGAAAATATATGAGAAAGACCCAAGTATTTGGAAACTAAAATTCCCTTTTAAACAATTCATGGGCCAAGAAAGAAATTGCAAGACAGAAATTGAAAAAAAAAATTGAAATAAGAAAATATTTTGACTGAAAAAAATGAAAACACAACATATTAAAATTTCTCTCTTTTATTTTTGAAACTAAAACAGGGCTTACAGGAGCATTGAAAACTTATATTAGAAAAACAGAAAGGTTTAAAATCAATGACTAAGCTTCCCTCTTAATAGAGAGGAAAATAAAAGCAAACCCAGAGCAAAAAGGAAATAATAATAAAGATAAGGGCAAAAATCAATGAAACAGGACATGGAAAAATAATAGAGAAAACCAATGAAATGAGACCTATTTCTTTAATAATATCAATAAAAGTGATAATCTTCTAGACAAGCTGACCGGAAGAGAAAGAGAACAAATTACTAGTAACATCATGAATGAGATCTTACCAGCATTAAAAGGAGATTAGCAAATACTATAAAAACTTCATGCCAATAAATATAACAGATAAAATGGAAAAACTCTTTTAAAGGTACAAACTATCAAAATTCATTCAAGAAGAAATAGCTTGAATAGCCCTGTATTTATGAAAGAAATTTGAGTTTATAGTTAAAAACCTTCTCATAAAGAAAACTCTAGGTCTAAACAGCTTTACTGAAGAATATGTCAAAAATTAAGATTTATATATATGTGTGTGTGTAGTCTACATAAACTCCTCTACAAAATAAAATTTGAGGGATTGCTCTGAACTTATTCTACTGTTTCAGCATTACCCTGATCCTCAAACCAGATGGTTATTCCAAGGAAACTAACCTACAGACTAATTTCCACCATGAATATAGACACAAAAGTCCTTAACAAAATTTAAGCAAATGGAGTTCAACAATATATGAAAAGGTTAATACATCACAACCAAGGGGTATTTATCTTCAGAATGCAAGATCAGTTTAACAAAAAATCAAAGTCTGATGGTTGAGTTTTCACTCTCATGTATAAGATGTGCCTCCTTCAAACATTGTTACATCAGCACATTCCGACATGGGGAAAAAATTAAAAAATAAAATAGTGTAGTTATCATATTAAAAGTCTAAAAGAGAAACCAGGCCAGGCACAGTGGCTCATGTCTGTCATCCCTGCACTTTATGAGGCTGAATCAGGAGGATCACCTGAGGCCAGGAATTCGAAACCATCCTGGGCAATATAGTAAGACCTTGTCTCTACAAAAATAAATTTTAAAAAATAATACAGGCATGGTGTCACATACATGTGGTCCCAGCTACTCAAGAGGGTGAGGCAGAAAGATTGTCCGAGCCAGGAGTTGGAGATTATAGTGAGCTATGATCATGCCACTGCACTCCAGCCAGCAACAGAGCAGGAATTTGTTTCAAAAATAAAAAAGAAAAGGAAAGAAAAATCATATTATCTTCTCAATAGTTAGTGAAATTTTATTTGCTAAAATTCGAAACACCCATTCATGATAAAACACAAAAGAAAAGAAATGAAAGAAAAAACATGAAAAAAAAAATAAGAAAAGCAAAAAGAAAAGAAAAGATTCCCAACAAACTTAAAAGTTACATTTTCTCAGCCTGGTAAAGGGCATCCATGGGAAACCTACAGATAGCATAATAATAAATGGTGAAAAAATAGAATGTTTTTCTCAGGAATAAGATCAGGAACAAGGCAAGGATATCTGGTCTCCTTACGCATTACTTATTCACAGTGTACTGGAGGTACTAGGCAGATGCGGTTAGGCTCAATAAATAGCACCCAAACTAGAAAAGAAGAAATAGAATTCATTATTCTAAAATTTACTTTCTCTAATTTCATAAGTAGATGACATTTGAGTATGTAATTTAGGGTAACGAGCCTCGGGGCTCAACCTCTCTTGATATTTGGTACTGAGCTGCCTCCAGCTCGGATAAAAGGAGCCATCATTGTGGCAGGCCAGGAGAGCACGTGAGGTTTGGTGCTGCAGCCTCATAGTGAGGCCAGGATAAAACTGGGGCACAAGTGATAATACTCCTGACCTTGCCCTCTGCAGCTATCGCCTTCAGAAACACTTCAGTGGCTGACACAGACAATCAAGAACTTGAGGAAACCCAGGTCCCTGTCATCACTTGCTTAATCTTTCTCACCAACAGTCACGTGTAGCATCATGATGATTTGATCAGTGACAGACCCCATGCTGGTCCCATTGATTATAATGGAGCTGAAAAATTCCTATCTCCTAGTAATGTTGTAGCTATCATAACAGCATAGCACAATTTATTTTTTTTCTAAATGTCCTATAGCCTAAGGGTATAGTGTTTGTAAAGTCTCTGGTACTGTCCAGCCACATCCTAGGCCTTCAGTGCACTCCCCACTCACTCATTGACTCACCCAGAACAACATTCAGGCCTGCAAGCATCATTCACAGTAAGCACTCTATACAAGTGTACCATTTTTACTTTTTATACTGTATTTGTTTAGAAACGCAAATACTTACCATTGTGTTTCAGTGGCCTATGGTGTTCAGTACAGTAACATGCTGTGCAGGTTTGCGGCCTAGGAGCAATAGGCCATCCCACACGGCCTAGGTGTGTAGCAGGCTGTACTGTCTGGTACAGGCTATGGTGTTTACGCAGTGATGGAATTGCATAACGGTGCATTTCCTGGAACGTATCCCCATCATTAAGAGATGCATTGGCTGCATGGTGATTACCCCACAGAACAACAATGGGCCACCATTCCCCACCAGAATTTGGTTCCAAATGTCAAGATTGATGTCGCCATACACCCACCTGCCAAGAGTGTGTGAGAAAGTTTATTGCTCAAATATAAGGCTCTCTAGGAAGAGCAGGAAGGACTTCCAAGTAGGATCAAAAGTGACCTGAGAGAGACTAACAAGGGACAAGAGAGTTTCATGGTGATCACAGAGTGGGCCTGGGATCAGGCCTGGACTTACATGGTTTGAACCCAAATCAGGAAACACTCTGGCTTTCATATAAGCCCGCCCACATGGGAGAAAAGGGGTACGGGAGCAGGTAGAAAGCCGTCAGCAGTCAGACATCAAAAATGGAGTAGCCTCTCTTGATGTCTTTAAGGGGAAAAAATGGAGTGAGACTCTTTACTACACCAAATCTGTGCCAACACGTGAGGGGCATCCCCCTAAATCCCACTGCAGCAACATCGGTCTTGGGAAGAGCAGGCTGTGAGGGTGGGAGAATCACTCCTACACCAGAAAACAGAAACAGAAACAGAAACACAGAAAGAGCCATATGTGTGCAGGTGACAGGGCCTAATGAGTTCAGAGAGAATATCTAAATTGCTAAACAAGATAGTGTACTTACTACTGTGTTTAGCCCTAAGCATTTGCAGTAAAAATCAAAGTGATGCCATTATGCAATCCCCCAGAAGCACATACTTAGAAGCTCTCCTTTTTTAGCCAAAATGATTTGGGGTTGTGTATAATTCTCTCTTTCAAACAGCAATTAAAAATCTGAATGGTGGTTGAGCTGCACAGAGGAACAGGAAAGCTTAAAGCAAGGGCAGGAAAGAACCCCCCTAACCATACCGGGATGGTTACAGAGGCTTCGTATGAGTCTGGGGTCCTCGTGCAGGGACTCTCTGCAGTATGGTGCAGAGGAAAGCACCTTAGATTTAAAGCCAAATGACAGATTTTGTCTCTGGCTAAGCACTTAATATATGACCTTAGGAAATTTATTTTTCTTTTCTTTTCTTTTCCTTATTGATTTTTTTATTGATTTCTTTTTATTATTTATTGATTTTTGAGATGGAGAGTCTCCCTCTGTTGCCTGGTCACCCTAGCTCATAGCAACTTCAAACTCCTGGGTCCCAGTGATCGTCTTGTCTCAGACTCCCAAGTAGCTAGGACTCCAGACACCTGTCCTAACCCCCAACTAGTTTTTCTATTTTTAGTAGAGACAGATCTCGCTCTTGCTCAGGCTGGTCTTGAACTCCCCAGCTCCAGTGATCCTCCAGCCTTGGCCTCCCAGAGTGCTAGGATTATAGGCATGAGCCACCATACCCAGCCAGGAAATATATTTTCTTATAACCTTGCTTTTGCCATCTATAAGTTAGAGATAACTATATCTACCACAGTAAGATTGTTCCAAGGAATAAATTAGAAAACATATGCAAGTTTCCAATTTCTATGTGCCATGTATATAATAGATTCTCAGCAAGTGCTAGTGAATTTCTACCACCATATGCATCATCAAGACAGCCACCAACAACAAAAAATTGTTTAACAAATGTCCGTGTTTCTTATCTTTCCATTCTTTTGTCCATGGTGCATAAATTGCTCTCTAAATTTACCAAAGCCCCCCCCCAAAAAAACCCAAAAGACCCTCTAGAACCTTCAGAGAACTCACCCCCTCCTCAGCACAGCCTATCTTCCAGATATTCTAACAGAAAGCTCTCTCTTAACACCTAACTGAAATCTGGCTTGCCATGGCCCAGCATCTCCCAATCTGTGTTAATAGAAAAGAATTCAGGAAGATGTGAGCAGTTGAGTAGAAAATAAAATGAAGCCTTTGATTTCCACTCCTGACATCATTTCAGACCAGAAATTTTGAAGAACCACTGAGATACAAAGAACCCAGGAAGTCTGTGTGAAATATTTTCAAATATGTTTTTAAACATACAGAGCATAGCAGAGGTAACATGACAATAAAGAAAATCCTCATAAGCTGAAAAAGACACAAAACACCAACTTGAAGAAGTGAGTGCTAAGCAGCCAGTGGCCTTGAGGATGCCTGCTCTTCACTGGCAACCTGAAATTTCCTTTTCAATGAGCTTTTCCTGGAAGAAGAAAAAAAAAAAAGAACTGGAGTCTGCAGAAGGTGAAAAATGAATCTTGAAACCACAGCAGGAATCTGAGACCTGCAAAGGCTCAGTGAAAGAATGAACTGAAGGAAAGAACCCCACAAAGGGAGGCAGGAAATTTGCCTGTCTTAGTCTTAGGACAGGAGAAAGGGAAGCGGCCCCACCTCAGGGAGATCAAACAAAGAACTCAGACATCTGCAAAGTCTTTACAAATCCAATAATATCAAACTAATTAACACACATTGTACCCCATAGTGTATACAGTGATTATTTAATACAAATTAAGAAAAAAAAGAAAATATCCAATAATAGTTTAAAGAGGTCTCAAATTTATCATAATCCCAAACTGAGTAGAGAAAATGCAAATTCTCTCCAGAATTATACATCTTAACATAACTTAAGAGAATTTTCACAACTTAAGTTACCATGAGCATGAATTCACAATCTAAATGCAAATATTAGAATCATGGCAATTTCAGATATTGAACAGAATAGAAAATAAGTATGTTTATCAAAAATGAAAAACTTACTAATATTATATTTTGACAAATTAAGGACAGATGTTATAATTCTAACTATAATCATTCAAATAATAGAAATAGAACGTGTAAAATTCAAATTATTGGAAAGTAAAAGTGCAAAGCTTTTTAAATCCAATTTTTAAAAAAGAAAAGAAACAGAATATTGTGGGGGAAATAGGAAGCATAAAACGAGTGGCAAGTTTGAATTAAAAATGTATCTATAATAACATTAAGTATAAATAAACTATATTATTTATAGATATGTAAAACACATATATATTTTATACATTAAAAGAGAAATATAAAGACTATTGGACTAAATGGAGCAATAAAATCTAACTAATATAAATACCGAAAGATTAAAAGTAAAGTGGTGACAAGTTATACTTTGTACATACCAACCATTAGATTGGTAGATTTCTCTTCCCAACAAAGATGAAGTAACAGGGACTAGATTTATCCTCCTACATGAAATAACCAAAAATATGAGAAATTCTATTTTTAAAAGGTTGCCAAGTCACTGCACATCAGGTAATAAAGGACAGGTGATCTCTGAGAGACAGAACACAAATGAGATGAAGCTGACACCTGCCCAAGCTTATTGCATTGAGAGAGATGCCAGCTCATCACACAGGGAGATAGAACCTCAGCACCCAAGCAGAGTCCGAAAGACTCTTCAGGTGAGGAGATACATCTGGGAGTCCAGGTAGATCAAAGCATAGATAGCAGGACAAAATACCAGAGCACAGACAGCTGCACAGGGAAATAACTCCAGAAATCAGCAGGTCTGTCTCCAGAATCCAAAAGAGTATTCATCAGCAAATGCATGTGAGGAAACATCCCAAAGTCAGGAAAAGAGCCACCTGAAAGGATCAGAGGTGACAGTGCCCAGCAATCACACACAGCTAAGATAGGAGCAATTCCCCTAGCCAGACTGGACAGACTCCAGATTCACTTAATGTTGGTATATAGTACACAGAAAGGTCCTGCATTAATTGTGGGGAATAATTAGCCCTAAACTTAGCACCACTCTGTTCCCACCTAACAAATCATACACCAAAGTCCTGAAGGGATCAGTTTCCAAGTAATTTAAATGTATCCAGAACAAAGCTCTAGGGTACTTGAAAGAAGTCAAATATAATCAAGACTAAATAAGGGAAAGTACATGATTTATGGTATCAAATCAAAAATTACCAGGCATTCTAAAAACCAGGAAAATATGACTCATACCAAGGAGAAAAATCAATAAACCAAAAATGATACAAAACTCACATAGACATTAGGATGAACAGACAAGGATATTAAAATAGCTATTATAATTGTGTTCCACATGTTCAAAAAGTTAAGTAGAGATGTGAAAGATATAAAAAAATTCCAGTTGAACTTCTAGAGATGAAACTGTATCATATGAGATGAAAATACAAAGGATGAGACTGACAGCAGATGACATAAAACAATAAAATTTAGTGAACTTGAAGACATAGAAATATAAGCTACCAAAAAGGAAAAGCAGCGAGAAAAGAATCAAAGAGAATTTTAAGATATTTTGGTTACGGTGATGATTTCATGGGTGCATATATAATATCAAAACCTACCAAATTATATACTTTAAGTACCTGCAGTTTATTGTATGATAGCTACACCTCAAAGAATCTGTTATTACAAAAACTGGTTTAACTATATATATATCCATCAACAAACTTTAATATATAAAATAAGGTAAAAAATAAAGATGCACACTTAATGATAATTTTCAGAAACATATAACACTAAGTTTGTAAGTCCCTGATAACAAGGCTTCAAAATACAGAAAACAAATATTACAAAACTACGGGAAATGAATTATTATTGGAGACCTAAATGTTTCTATTTTTATAATTGATAGAACAAATAAACAAATTTAGTGAAACTATATGATACTTTAATAACATGATTAACAAATGTGACTTAACAGGCATACATAGAAGACTGTATTCAACAACCACATAATAAAGATTATTTTCAAACACACATAGAAGTATTATAAAAATATAAGAACCCATATTTGGCTATCAATAAAGTTGCAATAATTTCAAAGTATGGAAATCATACAGACTGTTTTTTGTTTGTTTGTTTGTTTGAAACAGAGTCTCACAATGTCACCCTCAGCAGAGTACTGTGGTGTCACAACTCACAACAACCTCAAACTCTTGGGCTTAAGTAACTTGCCTCAGCCTCCAAGTAACTGGGACTACAGGCACCCGCCACAATGCCCAACTATTTTTTGTTGCTGACTCGGGCCGGGTTCGAACCCACAAGCCTTGGTGTGTGTGGCTGGCGCCATAACCACTGTGCTTCAGGCACCAAGCCCATACAGACTGTTTTTTATTATAATGTAATTAAACTAGATATAAGTAATAAATGTGAAAAATATTTACTATCTTTAGAAATTAAGGAATACATCTAAATGGGCTGTAGATCAAAAAAAGAAAATAATAATGAAAATTTAGAGAATAGTCTAGTCTTTACAATAGTGAAAATACCATATATCAAAATTTATCAGATGAAGCCAAAGTAATGTCTACAAAACAGGTTTAGAAAACAAGAACAGCTGAAAATTAATGAACTAAATATCTATCACAAGAAATTTACAAAATCCCTAAAAAAAATTAACCCAAAGAATGTAAAAGGAAAAAATAGTCAGAACAAAAATGAATAAAATAGAGTACAAACATAAACTAGAATAGATAGTGCCAAAGTTGCTTTTAAAAAAAGGGGGGTGGTGTTAATAAATCTCTGAATAAGAAAAGAGAGAAAAAATTAGAAAAGAACACATGTTAAAAGGGAAAAGGGAGACTTATTACATTACAAATCCTACAGACATTTAAAAGGTATTATGAATAAACTTATACCAGTACATGTGAAAATTTAAATGAAATGGACAAATTTTTACAAAAGAAAATTTACCAACCCAACTCAAAGAGAATTCTATAAAAATAGAAAAGAGTCTTATAATCATTAAAGAAATTGAATTTGTAGTTCACAATATTCCCACCAAGAAAATTCTAGTACCAAATAGCCTCCCTGGTAAGTTCAACAAAATATTCAAAGAAAAAATAATTTCTATCTCATTCATACTTTTGCAAAGAATAAAAAAGAAGACATAGTTCCCAACTCATTGTATGAAGTAGCATAATACTTATGCCAAAACATGAAAAGGCAAGTACTATAAAGAAAAATTATAGGGCAATCTTAGAATTAACATAGATGCAAAACTTCTAAAGAAATATTAGAAGAATTATTAGACTAAATCCAATAATACACAGGCAAGTCCTCACTTTGCACAGTTCAGAAATCAGACATTTCAGTTAGTAAAGTTTAAATATTACCAGTCCTCCAGTAGCATGGTACAAATTTGAATTATCCTGGCATATTAATTATAAATAATTACATAAAATATAAAATTCATTGTAGATCTTTACTCCAGAAGTCACTATGTAAATAATAGGCTGCATCATGATTGGTGACAAATCACATAACTTCTATCAAAGTCTGCTGGTGATTGATCACTTCACTTCTGTTACTCACTTCACACACAGACAGCAAAGGTTGTGGTTGTGTTGCTACTTTGTCTCTCCGTGATAAGCTGACGAGACATAAGAATGGGTAATTGACATTAACTAAGACAGACTCTCACTGGATCAAAGATTTAAACTTAAGACGTGAAACTATAAAAATACTAGAAGAAAGTGCAGGGAAAACTCTCAAAGGAATCGGCCTGGGTGAATTTTTTATGAGGAGGACTCCCCAGGCAATTGAAGCAGTATCAAAAATACACTACTGGGACCTGATCAAACTAAAAAGCTTCTGCGCTGCTAAGAAC